>LOJH01023099.1:0-19636 GCA_001685095.1 Ellobius talpinus | reverse complement strand
TGATCCAGTCTATTTGGTGTTCTGTATGCTTCTTGTTCCTTCATAGGAATATCCCCTGGTGTGGGAGGTCCTTCTGTCTATATGTTGCTTGTATTGGTTAATGAATAAAGAAACTGCCTTGGCCTGTTAGGGCAGAATTTAGGTAGGCAGAGAGGACTGGACTGAATGCTGGGGGGAAGAAGGGCGGAGTCAGAGAGATGCCATGGAGCCACTAGAAACAGACGCTGGGAATTTTATCTGGTAAGCCACTGCCAAATAGTGATATACTGATTAATAGAAGTGGGTTAAATTACTATAGGAGTTAGCCAATAAGAAGCTAGAGCTAATGGGCCAAGCAGTGTTTAAATGAATATGGTTTCTGTGTGATTATTTCAGTTCTGGGCAGCTGGGACAAACAAGCAGGCTCTCCTGCTACAAACCTCCACAAAAACCAAATAGCAAAAAAATCTTCTAAACATCCACAAAACTACAAAAGAATAATTTGTCACAAAGTTTGAAGGGTCATTTTCTCTATAAAAAACTTAACATTTATTTTAAACATTGAAAAATAATATTTATGTTTGCCATATGTCTTCTTTACAGGTGTCTGTAACTAGGCTCATTCACTTCACTCTGAGACATCAGAATTGTACATAACATTTCATAAACATGTAGTCCATTAAGAAAGGATTACTTGAATAGCTCACAAATCATATTTAGTAAATTCTAGAGTGATAACTATATAGACCTGTGTGATATTGAAACAGCATTTTAGAAATCTATAAGTGTGTTCATGGTGGCCTTATACTGGCATTTATCCAGTTTCAAACTTGGGGATTCAAAGGACACTTGATGTTTTCAAATTCTTTATTCTTTATAGGATCCAGACAATTTTTACTGCCTTTCCATGTTTACCTTTGATTTTTTTTCACATAGAATAATGTGATCATTCTCAAAGCTTTATTTTTCTCTGCTTTGTTTCTGTGAATTCAAAGAAAAGAATTATGTCTTATAGCCTCTATTTTAAATAATAAAATCTCTTCAGTTGTCCTTCCCTGGTTCATATTAAAAATTAACAGGTTTCAGCATTCTATCATTGGTTTGCTAGAAGAAGGAGTGGAGACTTGGAGAAAAATGACAGTTTCACCACTGTTTTGTAGACACAGATTAAATGGTAAGGAACTTAAACAGAACAAACAATGCCAAAAATACAAAAGAACATTATCCAATAATGAAATAAAATATTTATTAATCAGTTGCTGAAACATTGCCATGCTTCTTTTCTATAGATCAATGTAAACTACTACAGAGGATTGTATGACTCATAAACCTATGATTAAAGCGATGACCAAAAAGCCTCTATGCCTAAGATGAGGTCTCATTGTAAATGGGTACAATCATTGCACCATAGACTTAATTCAATATGAAGTCAGTGTTATGAGTCATTGTTTTCCCAGAATATGTACTTGATTTCTGAGTAATTGTTTTAGTAAAGTTATTTTTCATGTACCTCTGCACAGTTGGCCAAATGTCTCCTTATTTGTAATTTTGTAGAAATAATTATTCAGAACATGAAAAATTGTTGACAGTTCTTAATTTTATATAATGTGCTGTTAAATCATATATACAATTTTTAATTTTTGAAGTAATAATAAAATTGCATTATTTTCCACTTCCTTCCCCCCAACTTCTCTAATATAGTACCTGTTTTTTAATTCATAGCCTCTTTTTGTCATTAGTTACAACATATGCCTATATGTACACATAGATATTCCTAAATATAATAACATACTCAGTCAGTATAATGTTGTATGTATATTTTCAGGGTTAATCATTTGGTATTGGATAACCAATTAGTATACTCTTTCCTGGGAAAGCCTATTTCTTCTGCTTTCAGAGTTCCTTAAATACCCATATTACCTTAGTGGATTTGAGGCCTCCTGGGCTTTCTCCATCTACCTTAGCATATTTACTTTTGATAGCCTACATTTGAATGACAATGGCCCTCAGAGAATCATAGATTTGAATGACTGATTAACAGACACTATTAGGAGATGTGGCCTTGCCAGAGTAAGTGTGACCTTCTTGGAGGAATTACAGCACTGGGGTGGGCTTTGAAGTTACAAGAAGCTCAAACAAGTCCCAATGTCTCTCTGTCTGCTACCTACGGATATGGATATAGAACTCTCAGCCTTAGTGTTACACTCCTGTATTCCATTTCCTCTCATCTCTTCCAACACAAACCTCTGCTCCAACCTTAAATTTCGTGATGTTCCCGTTCTTCTCAAATTGTTGTACATTTTCATTTCTTTTTGCCTTGGCTGTGCTTTGTTTGTTTGCTTGCTTGCTTGTTTTTGTTTTGTTTTGTTTTGTGTTTGTTTTTTCTCCATTGTAGGCCTGCATAAGGATGATCACAAATAACCAGGTTAAGGGTCAATATCAGACTGTTTTGAATTCTTCTCTGTCAATAAAATTTGCGTAAAATTCTTCAGTCTAGCCCAGGCAGATTTTAAGACAAGGATAAAAAGCAGTCCAATGGTAAGTTTGAAGAGTGGCTACTTATTGGATTTGCAGTTATAGATAAAGTTTTAATAATGTCTCCTATTGGCCACAGCTGTGTAAAAACAAGTTGAGATATAACTTACAGAATGAATATTTCTATGACACAGAGCAGAAAATTATTTGAAAATATATTTGTTTCTTTTTTTAAGCTAGTGTTAACCAGACTTAAAGAATATTATGATTTTGAAGACTATTACTACCACAAATCAAACAGCCTTCCAACCTCCATGAGGCCCACTTGTCACCTATTCTCCTATTTTCTCGTAGTTTCCGTGCCATCAAAAACCCTCTGTAACTATCCTTTCAATACCCTCTGACTTCCTGAACTTCACCTGACCTGCTGTATAAAGTGTGAATTTAATAAATGTTTGAACAATAAACCCTCTGTAACTATCCTTTCAATACCCTCTGACTTCCTCAACTTCACCTGACCTGCTGTATAAAGTGTGAATTTAATAAATGTTTGAACAATCAACCTCTAAGGCTGTGGTAGGAGTGAGAGTATTCAAAATGTCAACAAAATAATGTGAGAGAATTTGATCGTCATCAATAAAGTAGCTTAAAAGATCCTTTAACTTAAAAGAAATATCGTATACATATATTAAATGGCAATAGGCGACTCGAATGGATCATATTGTAGCATGGAAAATTCCCGAACACAATACATGGAAGCACTTTGCAGATTGTAATGCTAATAGTTGATGCTTATAATAAAGAGAGTCTGTAGAATAGAATAGTAAATTTCTAATACTAACAGGAAACGTTGATTTTGAAATTCTTAGTTTTTCACAACTGCAAGCAACATACAATAATAGGTATGTTTTTGTTTTGTTTTTGTTTTTCTTTTGAGAAAGAATAAAAACCAAAAGACTTCAAAGTCTTAGGAGAAATATAGAAGAAAACTTAAAGAAAACATAAACCTTTTCTAAACATCTACTTCTAAATACACGCAGCATAAATGGAGTGCCTTATGATCAAATGAAATTATTATGGAGCTTTGTGGGTTTATCACAGATACATGTATATATATATACACACGCATACACACACATAAACATGCACACACACACACACTGAAAAGCAGATTATAATCAAAGCTACCAAATTCCAATCTTCCCATGAGAATTGAACTTAAGTTGTAACAAAGTGAACTTTAAAAGTGCTTGTTTTGTATATGGGTGTTATGTCTGGATATATGTATGTCTGTGTACCACTTGTTAGTCTGGTGTCTGTTGTGGCCAGAAGAGGATGTGAGTTCCCTTGGTACTGGAGTTACAGATGGTTGTGAGCCACCATGTGGGTGCTGGGGTTGGAATGTGGTATTCTAATGCGAGCCAACTCTCTCAACTCCTGAACTATCCTCCATTTCCTTGAGTGAGCTTTTCTAAACATGGCACTTAATAAACTCATTTAACATGTTTGCCAGAATTTAAACCATTGGGCCTTTGTTTTATGTTAAAACCACAGCTCTTTGTTGAGCATTGCACAGTAGATACTTAAATTTTTCTTACACTAACATAATTTCAATTACTTGTGCAATCAAGAAATAGGCTTTGAGGGAGAAGTGATATGGATCAGAATAATATGGGCAGAAAGGCAAGCTTTAGTACAAGAACTATCAAACATTACTGTACACAAATACAATCATTACAGAATTATTTTAATAATTTGGTCTGTTTAAATTGGAAACTTAGAAGTTAGTGCAAAACAAGTAAATGAAAATTAATTTTAAGGTAATTTCTAAAGTTCTCTCCTATATAGACAAGCTGCTAAAGGAAAAGGCACCTAATAATTCCCCTGAGATAGGCTATCTAGATATGGAGAAGGGAGGGTTGCAAAAAATCAGAAAAAACTGGCAGAAGTTTTTCTTTTTCAACATGGAACTATTCCTGTGTTTAGAGTATTCAACTAATCCTTCATTTAAAGGAAACAATGATAACTGTATTATTTATTTAGATTTGTTTATTTTATTAAGTTTTACCTGACAGCTCTTGTTACTCAGACCAAAATACATCAAGGTGTACAGATTGAAGCTAGAAAACTTCACCAGATGAAGGTATTCTAGTCATTTCTGGTTCCTTAAGCCAATACTCTCTTATCTTCTCCAGGTGCTTACACTGCTACACAAATTACTATAAAGGGTAACTTAATTGATATCAACAAAGCAAATGGCTCCATCACGAGGCAGCACCTTGTGAGAGGACTGAAGAGCAACCATGGGTTCCTCTGCTAGGGAGTTAAAAAGTGACAGGTTTAAGCAAGACTTGCAAGCGTTCCCATTGGCATAAAGCCACAGATCAGAAGAAAGACATTTAGTTCTTTACAATTCAAAACTCAACTCCCATTCCCTGTTTCATTTATCATAACAGATGTTCTGATTATCATTCCCTGGTCACCATCTACAGTGTACATGTTTATATAATTACAAAAGAAAAGAGGTTAAAACATGTGCCTCATCCAATACTGTCAGAATGAAATGATGCAAGGCTTCATACTGGGGAACTAAGTGAGAAAGAATAAATACAACCCTTATAAAATATACATAACCAACAACTAAAATTCTTTTCTAATCCAACCTTCATATACTATTCCTCCCAATAGACATATGAGAAGCAGCATACGTCTTTTTCTGCTTAGTGTGACCTAGATGAAGGCAGCCTAGAGTTATGGAAGGAATTTGTACTACATTTATAGGATGCCATGAATATGTATGTCACTTTTTTTCAGAGGACAACAAATAACACATACTCCTAATCTGGACAAAAGCATCTTTTGTTTTTCATCTCACATACTTATTTGTGCAACAGAAAATGTGGCACAAAGCACACATTAGAGGAAAGCTGAGAGAAGGTTATTTACAGGCACATTCACAAAATGAAGACACATAAAAATGGTACAAAGGTAAACAAAGCTATTTTCCCTTAAAGCACTAAGGATGTTTAGCCTTTTATACATAATGCTTACATCTCAATCCACCTGAATTTTATCTAGTATCTCTTGATGAAAATGGATATACTGCTGATATCAGTAAATGATATGTATATCATTTCAATCATGTAGGAATTTGAAGGAGAAAATTAAAAGTGCTAAGATTTATTTTCAAATATATCTTTAAAATTTTTAATTATATGCACTTGTGTGTATCAGTGGGGATTTATGTACATATGAATGCTGGTACCACAGAACAGAAGCATCAGATAAGCAAAAGCTGCAGTTATGGGTTTTTGTGAACTGCCACCTTGGTATAGGTGACTAAACCTGGGTCCTCTGCAAGAGCAGTAGACACATTTTAAACTGCTGAGCCATCTCTTCGACCAGAGGCCAAGATTCTAATCCCCATTTTTGAAAATAACTGATTTTTCAGCTTGTTAATTAGGTGTCTTTTGCCTGAATTGACCTAATCATGGCAGACAAGCTTGGAGGACCAAGGGAAGGGGAGATCATTGATTTCTTTTCATTTGTCGCACTCCAGGATCCATCAAAATGTGCAGTACATACAAGACATTTATTAAACTATGATGAAAATAAACGTGTAGACCATTCAGAAGGGCAGTAAGATGCTGTGGGAACTCCTTTAGCCAATAGCCTTTAAGATATTGGCCTACTCTGGGCATGGTCTCATGTACTATAAATAAATGCAGATGAAAAGCTTGCATGGGCCTCTTGCCTGATGGATTTGGTTCCAGTTCCCAGTGCACATAGAGTTGCTCTTTCTGTGAGTTTTTCCCCAGATAAATGAACCTTTGTTATACTCCATTCTGGGCTATTGTGGAACTCTTTTGTACACCAAAAGTAATATTCTTGCTGGTCTAGACGGCCTCTGAAATTCTACAGTTTATTTTTTCATGGCAAGGAAAATGACTGTTCAAAAGCACACAGTAGAGAAGCGACAGAAACCACAACTCCAATCCTTCAAATCGCGAGTATCCAACAACTCTATTATACACAGGAAGGAGGGTGTATATGTGTGTATGTGTGAGTGTGTGAGTGTGTGTGTATGTGTGTATACACTTAGCTATATAGACAGAGTTAAGATGTAGTGAAATTTAGAAATTCAATTTAAAAATGAAAATATTATTTTCACATATTCCTACATATTTTTTTCTATTATAAATGACAATCTCTTGGATTATTTGTTACTATATTTTGGTGGTTTATCAGAAAACTATTGACATTTTATATAATTTTTATATGCTGATTTGCAAGAAAACAGCTATCAATATGATCCATATTTTAACATAAACTTTTAAGGTGACAAAATAATTATTGATTACACAATAATGTACTATTATGTCATATTCCAAACAACTTTTGAGTATGAAAACTCCTTACACTTTAAGACTTTTAAAGAATTTTTTTTCCTTTTAGGTCTTTTTGAGTTTGGGTCTTTCAATGTAGCTCTGGCTGTCCTGGAACCTACTATGTAGACCAACCTGGCCTAGAACCTACAAAGATCCACCTGCCTCTGTACCATGAGTACTCTCTGAGACTTTATGGGTTTAGTTTCTAAACATTACTAGGAAACACAATCTCAGCAAACTCACCCTCTGGCTCTTACAATCTTTCTGCTTCTTCTTCTATAATATTCCCTGAGCCTTTGTTGGAGGAATGTTTTATAGATGTATATACACTGGGACTGGGCTCCACAATTATTCTTTTTCATTGGCTGTTGTGTTTTGTAGTGTTCTCTGTTACAAAGAGAAGTTTTCTTAGTGAGAGGTGAAGACTAAATTTACTTGTGGGTATGAGGACAAATTTTGAGATTGCTGTTAGAGATTATGCTGCTTTGGCAAACTTGTGGCTGTAAATTCTCCTTCAGTACCCATGGTGTACTAGCATTGAGTAGTTAGCTAGGTTTCCAGACATGAAAAGCCCTCTCTTGAGATGTTGGCCAAGACTTTCCTAGAAATTCCCAAAACATACAGCCTTTTACTATTGACCTCTGTTACCTTTAGAGGTATAGAGTATGTCCCTAACTTCATTTTAAAAGTAAGGATGATCTAAATTATTTAATTCAGTAATTACTATTCAGGAATTAATTTTTGCTTGAGAATACAGCACTGAGAAAAATCAATATCCCTGGGCTGATGTTTACATTCCCATAAACTTTCATTTTGATTGAACATAACTACTAATGATTTTGAATAATGATGCTCCAAACTTTGTCCTTTTTTAAATAATTCTGTACAGGGTTCATATGATTACAGAGGTGACAAGATCACCTAAAAATGCTAAAATTCTAGCTTAAGAATTTTTTTAAAAAGATAAACTTTTCATATAAAAAATGCACTTCTGGTGCTGGAGAGATGGCTCAGTGGTTAAGAGCATTGCCTGCTCTTCCAAAGGTNNNAGCCATCTGTAATGAGGTCTGGTGCCCTCTTCTGGACTACAGGCATACATGCAGTCAGAATATTGTATGCATAATAAATAAATATTTAAAAGAAAAAGATGCATTTCTGGCAGGTGGCTTGCTGTGAAATAATACTTTGTACACTATCAAGATTTGTCACTGCGGTTGGTTTAATAAAGAAGATGACTGGCCAATAGCTGAACAGGATGAAGTGGGAAAGCCCAATTGAAAATACTGGGAAGGAGAAGGTAGGAGTCTGGAGTCTCAAGCAGATGCAGAGGGAGACATGCTAATAAAGTTTCCTCCACGTGGCAGAGTGTAAATAAGGAATATGGGTTAATTTCAAATGTAAATGTTAGTATTAAGCCTGAGCTATTGGTCAAGCATTTATAATTTATATTAAAACTCTAAGTCAGTTATTTGGAAAGTGGCTTCAGGTTATTTGGGAGCACGTGGTTAGGACATAAACCTCCAACTACAGTAGTTGTTGGTAGAACAATGAAAAAATAATCTGACTTCTCAGTAGCACCATTTATTCATTTATTTTCTTCTGAGGGTAACAAGAAAGGGGAGACAATGAGAAAAAGACCTTTTTTTAAATACACACTTGTGTGTTGGTAGTAGATCAATTGGAATCCCTTGGTTGCATAATAAATAAAAGGATTTGTGAAAATGAATATCTAAAATCAACTGAAAATCGAAGTTATTTGCAATGTGATTCATAATGCAAGGACCATTATCCCCTCCCACATGACTTTTAATGAAACAGAAATAATGTTCAACACTAAACCTTTCCTTCAGGGAATTGCAGTTGAGGTGCATGTGAACAAGGATAAGAAATATGAATCATACCTCACTCTAGGCAGAGGAAGAAATGAGGTCCAACTCATGCAAAGGAAAAAAAAGAACAGAGATGATAAAAACAATAAAGAATAAAAGGTCCTGAAATTTCAGACAGTGTCACATTGCTCTAATTTGACTCCAGAAGGTAGGGGCTGAAAAGACTTCTGAATTAGGTATGAAACTTTATAGAATGCATGCCAATTAGTATTAAACTATTTGTATGTGTTTATGTGGACAGATGCATAATCTTTATTCTCAAATTATTAAATTCAAGAAAACAAAACAAAACTAAGTTGTTTCTAGCCAGACAGAGTCAGGGATCGCGAGGATCAGGTGCCAGGAAATTCGTTTTTGGAAAAGTGAGTAGTTAAGCACTTCCGTAAAGCTTTGCTGGAACACAATAACACCCATGCGCTAAAGCTTTCTGTGTGACTTGATCTGAGAACAGAGGAGCAGATAGAATGGTTCTAACGATCTTTCACAGAAATGTTTCCTGACCCTCTTCTCCCTCATGCTGATGTCCCTCTTCATCTACCTTTCCTCTCTTTCCCTCCATCTATTCTCCCCACTTCTCATTTTCGTCTTTTGTTATCTCGCTTTTTACTCCAGGCATGTGCTCAAAAATGGTTATTCAAAACTTCAGGATTTTCAAATTTATTGAACTACTTAAGCATCTCACCTGAGGTCTCTGTACTTTTACCAGGCCTCACCGCACATTTACATTCCCCAAAGCTCACCCACCTACCCCTGCCCTGATCAAGTAGCTTCTGGAGTTTATTATCATGCAAAAATCTGTCTTGTTCCTATTTATATAAAGATTTGTCTGTTCTCCCATGGAAGCTACACAAAGTGACTGCAATTCCCTACCATTTAAACTACAAACCTTGCTTCACACCCAGTCTATATGCCAAGGTCTCCTCTTTTTCACATACTCGTCACGTGAACTCTTCCTGTATGACTTTGCCTTGACAGTACACTGAATTCTTGCTTAGACACCACAAAGAAAAGACTCAACAATTGACTGTTTGTTTCTTCCTTAAAACATTTTCAGTAACAGGTTTTGTTGTATTATAGTTAAAATTTTTTCTCTCATAGTTTCTGAGACTAGAAACTATTGTTGCAATAAAGCATATACTACACGTTTTTGTTTTTAAATGGTTCTGCCATTTTAATTTTAACAATAAGCTTTGTTGTTTTGTATGACATAAACCCTATCTACTTTCAAGTCTGGTACAGAAAACTCATCAAATGCCACATTTTCACGGAATAAGGCCTAAAAAGACAGACAAATGCTTTTCAAATTGTTGTGCCTCCAGCTTCCATTACATATCCAATGTTAAATATAGTTGAATAAATGTTAATATTGCTGAAGGAAAACCCAGAGACCATTTATTTCAATGTATTTAGGATATTTCTCATTTTGACCTAATAAATAATGAAACCAGAAAAACATAGCATATCCACTTGTTTGGATCTATCTTTGCAAACTTGTATTAAAAAAATTTTCTGTAATCTTCCCTTTTCCAAAATTGCAGAAGAAAGAGAATATCTTGCTAAGTTAAGAAAATATGTTAGTTAATCAGTTACAGAATAATTACAGAAATTATGTTTTCTTTAATATAACACCTCATGCAAAACAATTCATAATATTATGCTTAGATGCATGGTTTCTGAGACTTTTGGTCACAAAGTATATGCAGATATATATCTAGTTTTCATTAGTAGCATATTTATTTGAGGAAATATAACATAACATATCTAAAAGTTCTGGAAATTTATCATTGACATTGAGAAGAGAAGGTCATTTTCTTAACCCCAGTATAATGTCCTACCGAAAATAACATATAAACTGTCTTTGACTCAGAAACTACACAATGCTTATTTTGATGCAAAAATGAGAAAATCACCTTCTACATAACTAGGAGTCATCGTTTTGGCAGTAACACCTAAAATACCTAATTTTATGAGTTTCAATATATTCCACTAAAATTTGCTCTCTAAATTCCCATTCTAGTCTCCCTAAGGTTGGGAATAAACTCTTAATTTACAAAACTTTATTGTCAATAAGAGAATTAAATTGAAACAACTAGGCTAAGTGTCCAAATCTAAATGTGGAGATAACACTTCCAGATATGTCTAGAGAAGTCAGACAGGCAGGAAAAGCATTCTGCAAAATATAAGTAATTATGAAAATTCTCATTAATATTATGGTCACCTCATGACAGCAAATTGTAGATGATCAAACTATATTAAAAAAAATACTGAGGCCTGTGGGAGAAGAGAGTGGGAGGAACAGAGTGGGAGCTGAGTTAGTGAAATCTTTATGACAGAAGCTATTTCTGTTCCTATCATCACCTCTGTCACCACATATCAAGTCTTGGAAAACTACCTACCAGTTGCCTAGCAGGCCCAATCATTTCCTCAGCTATTTTATTGAGCAACAAGCTACAAGACCAAGCTCTTATTATATTATCCACAGTCTTGCTAAACAATAACAAACTGTTAAGGGGCCTGGGAGATGCAATTTATATTTCTTACTCTATCTCCAAATGTTCAGTTTCTCTACCTTTCCCTTCACCTAAACTCCTTAAGAACAACTGTTTCTATCATTAATCTGGCCATTTGTTTTTATTTGTTCCAGCAAAGACTTAATGTGGCTCATTTGGCAATTAATCATGTAGTGTAGTATGTAATTCCTCATGGCATCTGTTTTGCTTTTCATCAAACTATTATTCATACTTTCCTTTTCTTTGTATTCTTTTCTTTGTTTAGTCTCCAAGTCAGACACCAAAGACCATTATAAATGGGCCACACTTTAACCTTTTAACCATACTCACATCCCTGGATTATGTATATGACTTCAACCTTATCCTGAAAAAGGATAGACAAAAAATTCTGCCAAGTGTGGTGATATTTCGTTTGTGCTATAACAAACAAAGCTTGCTTGAAGATCAGAGTGAGGAGTAGCCACTAGTTAGCCATAGAGGTCAGACACTGTTGGCACATAACTTTGATTCCAGTAGAGGCAGAAGGATCTCTTTGAGTTGAAGGCCACCCTGGGCTACTCTAGATTGATTCAGTCTCAAAAAAACAAATAAACAAACAAACAAACAAAAACCCAAAACAGAGCCAGGCGTTTCTGGCTCATGCCTCTATTCCCAATACTTAGGAGTCACACACCTTTAATCCCATCACTAGGAAGGTGAAAATGGGAAGGGATAAGACTAGGTAGAGAGAGGAATATAAGGTGGGAGGAGACAGCAGCCATGACATTCAGTCTGAGGACTTGTAGAGACAGGATACCTATTCGGTCTGAGGATTTTTGTAGAGGTAAGAACTAGTGGCTGACTGCTCTGCTTCTAATCTTTAAGCTTTCACCCTCTAATATCTGACTCTAGGATTTTATTATTAAGACCAATTAGAATTTGTGCTACTGCCAAGCACATTCCTCCTTATGATGATAGACTGTTGTCTACGAGAAACAACAAAATTATACAAAATATTAGCTATTCTGCCCTCCACTTCAAACATCCCCTTTCAAGACTGAAAAGTATATTTCTTCGGGTGCTTGGCAGCTGTCAAATCCTCTCAGGTACTGACAATGATGCATCCTGTGCCCAAAGCTCATCTTTTTCCAGGACAGTTCTTATCCAATGGGTGATCAATGCCATACCACAAATATCAGCTCCATCACTACTGTGAAAGCCCTAAATGCCACCTCAGCTTAGAATCTCCCTAGTTTATAGTTCATCCCACATGTGACTCTTCTGTTGTCTGTTTGTCCATTTGCCCAACTTTGTTATTTCCCTTTTTTCTATAAAATTCCTGCAACCCACTAATATCCACTTCACCAAAAATATGTAATGGGCACAAAGGGCATCATCTTTCTTTTCTTCATTTACCCACCAGAAGTTCTTAATTCCACTTAATAGTCAGTTAAAATTGATTATTTTTATGCCAGTATGATGACTAAGAGGACACAGGTGTTTGCATCCAAGTGTGACAACCTGAATTCAATCCCTAGAAAACACATTATGAAGAGAAATAGTCAACTTCTTTAAATTGTTCTTTGATCTACACACATACTCTTCATTTAGAATCATGTTATTCAATGCTTCACTGTCTATTTCAATGTAAAAGTATACAGTGGACACCTATATTAATTCACTGTTGCATTTTTACCTAAATGTTTCATTACATTTTAAAGTATGTGAGAAAAAAGACATTCTTAGAAGAATAAAAAAATTGCCGCCTTAGAGAAGCTAAACATTTAATTACAATAATAAAGTCCTTTAAGCCAAATTTGAGATCAATTTTGAGATAATGATATTTGGTAGAAAGAGGTAAAGAAGTAGAATAAAATCTGGATGCAGAGAGGAAAATACAGACCTGGGGGAGAATATAGACCTGGAAAGAATTATATCCTGGAGACCTAGGATAGAACCAAACAGGACTGGGGAAAAAAGGCCAACAAAATGATTCCTAATGATATTCTGCTCTACTCATAGATTAGCACCTGCCTCAATTGTCATCAGAGAGGCTTCATGCAGCAACTAACTGATTTAAACAGATGAAGAAACCCCCAGTCAAACATTAGGCAGAGTTTTCTGGAATCTTGTGGAAGAGGGGGAGGAAGGACTGTGGGAACCAGAGAACAGGGACACATGAAAACCTACAGAATCAACTAACTGTGATGTGGGATTTCCCTCTGTATTCTGTGGTTACCACTGATAAATAAAGTAACTTCTTTGTGCCTATAGCAGATCTATAGGGGAATGGAGCTAGGCAGGGAAAACTAAACTGAATACTGAGAGAAAGCAGGAGTTTAAGAAAAGATATGAAGTCGCTGCCAGGGACAGATATGCTATAGCCTTGCTGGTAGGGAACGAGCCTCGTGATGAAATATAAATTACTTGAAATGGGTTAAATTAAGATGTAAGAGTTAGCCAATAAGAAGCTAGAGTTAATGGGCCAAACAGAGATTTAAATAATATGGTTTCTGTGTGATTATTTCGGGTCTAAATGGCTGGAACGACCAAGCGGCCTTCTCACTACAAACCTGGACTCATAAGGACTAACAGAGACTGAGCAGACAACTAGGGAACCTGCATGGGACTGACCTCCAATTGACTACAATTTATCTCTTCATAGTCTATAAATTAATTTATTATTATTTGTAATCTGCTCAGTGGCCTCATCTTGGAACTCTGGGGTCTTACAGACTAGTACACCGTTGGAACCACTGAAGGGTATTCAGAACCAAACTATCACATAGTTGTTCTTCTTTTTTGTTTTTTCAAAGACAGGGTTTCTCTCTAGCTTTGGAGCATGTCCTGGAACTAGCTCTTGTAGACCAGGTTGACCTCGAACTCACAGAGATCTGCCTGCCTCTGCCCCCCAAGTGCTTGGATTAAGGCATGTGCCACCACCACCCCATTCTTAAGTAACAAAGTAAGATCTGTTTTTTAATTACAGGACTCTACCTCTGGACTAGTTGCCAGATCCCAGAAGTTCATTATTGCAGTAATTTACTTTAAACTCATTCTTTTATTCTCTTTGTGCTTCATATTTTAAATAATAATTTAAAAATATCCTGTCCCTTCTTTTTGAAAATATTCATCTTTCTTGTATCCAGAATGCAAATTTTTATGTTAAATTTATCAATCATGTAACGAATACTAACCAAATATGCTTTATGTCTGGAAACCACACTTACTAAGCCCTGGGCATCACACACCACCTGCATGCATTCGAAGTTCTGTGAGATCCTTCAGTCTTTGCATTATATTATTTTTATCTCTTCATTTTGTATATACTTTTGTTTATGAATTGAGATTGATGTATATAACTTGTATTGTAAGTTATATGGTAAAAAGTACCTATTAAAATGTAGATTTGATTTGTTTTATTACTGAGTGATTAAATAGAAATATAAATTGTTTTTATCAAGAACAAGTGGACCCATAAACTGCAACCAAGGTTTGACACATTTAATAACTTATACAATGGTTACTAATGAAAAGATTGCCATCATTTTGTGTTAGAAATTTAAATTTAAATATGGCCAAATTAAAAGAACAATATGGGGTTTCATTTAAAAATTCAAATTGCTAATTTCAGAAATCTTAAAATTAGTTCATTAAAACATATTTTAGTGTTTAAATAAATGCCTAGATCAAGAATCAACAAATAATTTTCAAATTTAATTATCACTGTTGGGTAAGTTTCTATCTTATAATTTATTAATGGTAACTGTTTTTGAAAAACACTCTTAATTTTTTGTAGACAAAATCCTCAATTTTTGTAGATTATAATCAAGCTTGAGGATTGGAAAGATACTATTAATTTGATTATTTATATAGCCAAGAATTAAGAAATTGTAGTAGATTTGTGATCTTTGATGTTCAAATACAAAGGCTATTTTGTTCAAGTGAAGAAAACATGGGAGGGCAGATGATTAACCTCAGTTAACCTTCTGGGCATTCATTCACCATGGATCAGGAATTGTGGCTCTACTATCTTTCATTTTCGCAACTTTTGACATGAATATATTGAAATAACTGATAATAAATAAGTTTCAGTATACACATTTGTCAGTAAGACAAATTTGTCACATATAATCCTTTAAGGATTTCTCTTTTCTGGTGTGCCATCTAGGTAACATTCTTATAACTTTTGTGTGTTCTAGTCATAAAAGATAAAAACTGAGACAACAATGCAGTGTGGCAGTAACTAACAATAGCTTTGAGGATGGCTAAATTAACAAACATACCCTTCCTTTTTGATTCTGCTTCTCCAGAGTTTTGTGGAGTTAGTGCTTTTTCTCTGTAATTGGATTTCTTATGGTATTTAAAGTCTTCATTGTACCACTGTCTCTAGATGTTAAGGAAATATTTCCTGCTGAAGAATAAAGAAGTAGACTTTACTAGATTCGTGAAAACAACTAATAGGTTCCATTAAATTATATTAAGTAACCATTTTTCTTTTATAATTAATAGGCATGAAGTACTACATAGAAAAATATGTTCCTTCAGAGAAAAATAATTCAAATTCTAGTAATAGAAAATGTAGCGTAAGTTATATGTGAGTAGCTGGGGACACTAAATGAGGTGGAATTTTTAAATTAATTTTGATATTGATTTTAAGAGAAACAGAATTAGTAATTTTTCTACATTATAAATATAAGCTATGGTATGATGTTGCAGTTATATTTTATCATTTTTCTTTAATAGAATAATTAGAAAGCAGTAAGTACATGGCAGAAAACACTCATTTATCATTTTGGTTAAGCACATAATAACAACTACAGTGGCCATCATGCTGCCGTTCAATGACAGATGGAACATGATACAAAGAAAACTCATTATATACATCCACATTGCATGAAATATGCCACATTAAAAAGGATTTTGCTCATATTAGTGTTACTTCTCAATTTTCACTGTCAGAATAAGCAAATTATTAGGCAGCATGTTTGATGAGATCAATTAAACTTCCATTTATCCAGGATAGTGGCATCTTCCATGAGTAAGACACATTATCAAACAAAAGCACCAAACATAATAATAGGAGAAAAAAAGGCTGCTCATGTAAGTTTTAATTAAAATTTTTTCCATTTGTCTAGCTGTCAAAACTACAATAGACTATTTGTGATCGTGATGTAAAATATACAACTGAGCATTCAATAGAGAAAAAATGTTCTATGAAATCCTGAAACTTATCTAAGTCAACTAGCACTAATATGGGCAAAATCCTTTTTAATGTGGCATATTTTAAGCATCATAAGTTACAAGAGAAAGTTTTTTCTTAATATATCAAATTATGAGTATTAATAACTGAAATAATCTTAAATCATAGGACATTTGATATATTTACACAGGCACCAAAGCAGAAAGACTCCTTGGAATTGACCTGTGTCATTTAGGAGCTATTGCACTCATTTTATTTCTCCAACTGTTAAATGTGTCTCCTCAACTTCAATATATTTCATTATATGGTTTAGGAGTTCACCAAGAAACAGCTTCTCACAGCGTGTCTTCCTGGATGATTTTGCTTCTACTGTCAGTGTGCTCTTCACAGTGTATATTTTTTCTCATATTAGTCAACCTCATTTCAGGCATCCACAGATTGCAGCTTCTTTGTACTTACATATACTTATGATTTCTACTTCCTAATGCTCGCTCTGGTTCTTCTTTCCCTCCTGACCCTTCTCTTGCATGTTCTTCATCCTTATCTGTATAATGGTTCTATTTTGTAGTCTTAAATTTATAGTTCAACTTTCCAGAAAACAATCTTGATTTTAGTAATCATTTCTGATTGAAAAACAGGTTCTTCACAGGTTCTTTGTCTACTATTAATTCTATTGGTTAAAGACAAATGTAGTATTTTGTATTTGTTTGTTTGGTTTTGTTTTACAAGACAGAGTTTCTCTGTAGCTTTGGAACCTGTCCTGGAACTAGCTGTTGTAGACCAGGCTGGCCTCAAACTCAAGAGATCCTCCTGCCTCTGACTCTCGAGTGTTAGGATGAAAGGCATGTGCCACCACCAGCTGGCTGGTATATCATAATTTTATTTTGTTGCTTTGATTAAGCAACTGACCAATAGAATGGAGAGATGGCTCAGAAGTTAAGAGCACTTACTTCTCCTGTAGATGACTCTGTTTCAGTTCCCAGAAAAATAACAGATGTCTTACAACTGCCTGTGATTCTATTTCTAGGGGATCTGATGTCAACTGAACTCTAGAGGCACCTACACACACCTGGTACATATAAACTCATAAATCTTCCAGACTGAACTGTACATAATGGGGCCTAAATTAATGAACAACAGAAGGAAAAGTTTCTAATATGTTAAAGCTTGTTATCAGTGGAAAAAAAACAAGTAGATAGTAGCATTGTCCATGTATACTCATGTGTGTTGTGGGGGGATGGTGTGTGTGTATTAGGAGGGAAGGCAGTGATTTTCCTGAATGAATATAATTGGTAGTGAAATTTGCACTATAATGCACAGAATTCCTGTTAAAGGGAACAAAAACAGTGACAGCCCTCAAAGGTGGGAGGGTGCCTGTTATGTCCAATAAACAGTAAGGAGGCCTTACAGAATGCAGGAGAAAAATAACACAAGGGCTCAGAGCAGAGAGATGGGAGGGGGAGCAGTCTGCTATAGCATTAAAGGCAGTTGTGAGGGCTTTACATTTTTCTAATAGAACTCAATGATTCTTTTACTACTTTACAAAAAAATCACTTTGACTATTGTGTCCCTAGGAAAAGAAAGGACAGTACAACAAAGTCTTCCTAGGAGGCTTCTGTAATTTGAGAGGTAAGAGATGCTGGTGAGTACCCTAAGTGGGTCAGGGTAAAGGTCATGAGAAGTGCTTATATTCTGGATATAATATGAAAATGAAGCTCACAGTTTAGGTGACAGATCACAGGTGGGGAATAAGGGAAAGAGAAAACTTACCAAAAATGAATTTTAAAGGTCTTTGCAACTGAGAGGGTAGAACAATCCAATTTTATTCACAGAAGATATTTTAAAAATCCAATAAACCAATATGACTCAGGATTGAGGTGTCATATGGGAATAGAGGGCTAGGATTAAGATACAAAACTAAGAGCCATCAGACTACGAACAAGATTTGATCTCATAATGATTACGTAAAATACCAAGAAAACAACAAAACCAAAAGGATTACAGGAAAAGATAAAAAAAAAACTGGGAGTTGGGAAACTTTCCAAATATAGGGAGGAGGTTACAAAACTTCAGTTGTGACCAAGAAAGAGCACTTGTGATTGGAAGGAACTGGAATGAAGTGGGGCCCAGAAGCCCAGAGAGTATCCCGTTTGGAAGACAGGGTAGTATGTACAGAGTATTCAATACGAAGCAGGTACTAAGAGAGCGATTACAGAGGAGGGTAGAAGAAGCAGTAGAGCAGGACTTGGGAGAGCAGGCCTTGCACTTGCCCTGGGCAACACAATAGAGTCAACCCTGTTGGAGGTGTGGGATGCCAGCCCTGAAGAAATAAGCAAGGGATAGCTGTCACCATTATTCACCTTCTTGAGGTGGCATGGGTGGAAGAGAGTTATTCTCCTCCCTACCCTCCAATGCCTGAGGAAGGTAAGAGAGATGGCCCTGTGGTCATAAGAGCAGGAGAGCGGGCCTTGACCCCCATCAGCTGCAACACTCGGGAGAGGAGACTCTGCACCTCTCCAGGGCAATACAATAGAGCCAAACCCTGTTATAAGAGGTATGGGTGAGCCACCCCTGAAAGTGTGAGCATGGGAGAACTGTCCCCATTTCCCATCTGTCTTAAGGTGACATAGGCAGAGGAAAGATGACATCCCCCTACACCCATCAATTCTTGAGACAGGTGGGAGAACAGGCTCTAAGGTTAGAAGAGTGGGAGAGCTATTTCTGACTCTCACTTGATGCAACACTTGGGAGAGCAGGCCTAGCCCCACATAGAGCAACACAATAGAAACAACTCTGCGGCAGCAGGTGTGGGTGAGCCAGTACCAAAGTTATAAGTGTGGAAGAGCTGTTTCCACTACTTGTCAGTCATGTGGTTGTGTAGGAGAGGGAGAGATGCCCTCCCATACATCTCACCTCTTCCTGACTACAACAGACATGAGAGCTCCCTCTCCCCCTTACCAGCAGCAACACTCAGGAAAATAGTCCCTACTCCTCACCTAGGAAGCACAGCTGAGCTGGCCTGGTGATCTGGCAGTTGAAGGTGAGACTGACCCAGCCCCATTGTTGTAAGCCAGTGAGAGCTGTTCCCATTTCTCATCTGACATTTGGTGACATTGGCAGAGGTGAGATGCCTTCTCCCCTGATGCCCCACACATTTGGTGTAGGAGGGTCATCTGTCTATGTGTTACTTTCATCGGTTAATAAAGAAACTGC
>LOJH01023097.1:2053-19637 GCA_001685095.1 Ellobius talpinus | reverse complement strand
AGTAGAAACAAGTCCCAGTGCCTTTATCAATGGCTTCCCAGTCAGCCCCCATTGGCAGCCACAATCAGAGAGTCGGGTTTGATCACATACTCGTTCAGTCCCGGTCCAGCTAGATTTGGTGAGCTCCCATTAGAACAGGCACACTGTCTCAGTGGGTGGACCAACCCCTCACAGTCCTGACTTCCTTGCTTGTCTTCTCCCTCTTTCTGCCCTTCAACTGGACCTTGGGAGCTCAGTCCGTTGCTCTGATGAGGGTCTCTGTCTCTATCTCCATGAAAAACATATATAGATCCTTTGTATTTTCTTATCCTTTTTTAGTTTTGTGTGAGTCTGGTGCACGTTGCATGAGGTTAGGTGTATGTGTTTTTGAAGCTCAGAGGAAGGTGCCAAGTGGCTTGCTCTATCTCTTTCTGTCTTACCCCCTTGAGGCAGGGTCTCTCACTGAACCATGGAGGTAGACTAGGGACCTGCAAGCCCCAGTGATCCTCCTGCCTCTGTCCCTCACAGCACCAAGCTTTCAGGCTTGACCACACCTGGCTTTCTATGTGGCTCCTGGGATCCAAACCTTAAGGCTCTCATGCCTTCACAGCGAGGGCTCTTGTCTTGTGAGTCCTCTCTCCAGCCAACTTACCCCTTTCGCTGTTCGTTTTGTGACATGCAAACTCATTTTGTGTAACATGGACACAATGCATAAGAAGTGTGCACTGCCTAATTATGAACTCAGGTTAATTAGCATATACCCTACACCTTTGTGGTGAGAGCATTCAAGGCCCACGTTAGGAAGTTGATCTCAAAAGTAGAAAATAGGATTGAAGCTACCAGAAGCTGAGGAGAGAGGGGGAGGTGTCCGAGGAGGGAGGCGATTGCAGAGGTGGGCCAACCTTCCTGAAGTTATGAATGGAGAGGTAAAAGGCGGGGTTTCACTGCATAGCAAGCGGTCACAGCTCACGCTCGTGCATCCTGTTTCCAAACAGCTGCCACAGAGGCCTGCGAATGCTCTTCATCCACCCTCAAGCCTGATGGCTAAGCATGGTGAGCATTCCAGGCTTCAAGCACTATGCTGGGATGACACCAGCCTTCATTTCCAGCCCCTGGCCAGCAGGACCAGTCTCTTGATCAGGATTGTTGTGCATGGTGATTGGAATGTGCACCTGTCTGCCTGCTTGTTTGACAGGAATCCCACTCCACCTGTGCTAGGGGAAGACAGGCTCTGTCACCAACGTGTGTGCCACGTTAGGAACCCGGGAAGCACTTACAGCAAGCTCTCAATAAACAGGAGAATAAGCTGCCAGTTGCTTGAGGCTTTACCCACTTTCTCAGAAAGGCTGAAGGAATGAAGGTGGGAATGAGGCTTGCTTAATTCCCTCTGGACCTGCCAGGCTCTTGCAACTGGGGTTTGCAGAATCCCTGACGGTGTCACCTCATCTTCTCAGCAATGCTGTCCCACATGCTCACTAAAAGGAAACATTGCCCTCCCAACAAAATGACTGCATTCTGCCGAATACACTGGCAACGAGCCTTGCAAGGCAACTCCTTAGATCACTCCTGGGTGCTGGGTGCTGGGTGGGGTGCCACCCCCTCCTCTCATCCACAGCTGCAGAGCCCTGTGTAGTGGTTGTGGTTTTTTATTGTCTGTATATTTTGATTGTTAATTAATTGATTTCATCAATTGCATTAATCAGGAGCAATTGAGATGTATATGAATAATACATAATAATAAATCATTTCGGCTGAAGTTTTTCTCAGCAGCTTGCACAGTACAAAGAAAGAGGACCGGTCTCTAAGGACTCAACTCTTCCAGCAGCATGGCATGTTCCATACAATCAGACACCCCAGCCTCTGTTTTAATTTTCAAAATAAGTTAAATTCAACTGTGCATCTTTTCCATGGGTAAATTTGCAAATAGACTTTGAAAAACTTCTCATGTTGAATTGGTTATCTATAATTTGTCTATCATCAGTCAGTCGTCTATGGTCTGTCTGTCTGCCTACTATCTAACACCTATCTGTAAGTTATCTATTATCTATCCTGTGTTCATCTATATTATATATCTATCTCTAATTACTACCCAACTACCTATCAACCTACATATGTGCTGGCTGTCTGTCTGTCTGTCTGTCTGTCTGTCTGTCTGTCTGTCTATCTGCCTGCCTGCCTATCTTTCTGAGCTGTCTGGTATATCCCCATTTATACAGATATGACTGTTAGTGATCAAAGCCACGTAGTTTGTCAGTGTTTTCCACTCTAACATGCTGAGTTGCCACAGCAGTCTGTGCATCATGACTATAAGGTGGGACTCTGCCTGTTTTTTTTCTTTTTTTTTCTGCCTAGATAGTGCATAGTTCTGCTTGTTACACTGTGAAGATGTGCAGGTAATTTGGTGTAATTGTTGACACTATGTTGGTCTGAAGTCCTTGAACATTCCACCAAGAAGCCACTAAAAGTCCTCTCCTGAGTTCTTCTCCAGCAGGACCCCGTTTATTCAGAGTGCTCATCTGTTTCCACCCACAGGCTCCCATTGCTAAGAAAGCAAAGATCTTCTTTTGGGAACTCTGGGTACTCCTGCTGGCCACTCCTGCCCCTGCACCACCCCTGGCCCTGCCCACCCCTGCCCCTGCACCACCGCTGCCCCTGCACCACCCCTACACCACCGCTGCCCCGGCACCACCCCTGCACCACCCCTGCCCCTGCACCACCCCTGCATACTCCCTCTCCTCTGTACCAAGCAGTAAAGCTTGTCTGTTTCTGTTTTTCTTTGTTCTGGATTTACTGGCAAGCAAGGAAAAGTTCAGCTGTCTACAGCTATTTCCTTTTCTTTAGTGTTTTATTGGGGGGTGGGGTATGTGTATGTATGTGCATGTGCATATGTGTTCACAAGTGTGAGCACATCCATTTGTGTGTACATCAGTATGGAGGCCAGAGGGCAAGGTCAGGTGTCATTCTTCAGTGTCCTCACTATTTCTCTTTTTGACTAGTCTGGCACTCACCAAGCAGGCTAGGCTGTCTGGGGAGTCCCAGGGTTCCTGTGCCCACCTCTCCAGTACTGGACTACAGACCACAAGGGTGTGCCACACCTGTCTTCCCTCCCTCCCTCCCTCCCTCCTTTCCTTCCTTCTTTCTTTCTTTATTATCTTTTTGGGCTCTAGGAATCAAGTTTAAGTCCTCATAAGGAACTCTTTACTAACTGTGACTCTCTCCAGCCCTGCTTCCTCCTACCTTTTTAAAGGGTTGTGGAAATGAGCAGGGGAGCACCACTTCCTTCCCTGCTCAGTGCAGGTTAAGAGCAAAGTTACCACAGTCTGGCAGTTTGTTGAGCTCTTGGGGCTGTGAACACAGAAGCTCTGAATGTTCTGGCAGCTGGACAGAACTCCAATGGACAGATGTCCAAGCTCAGTTCAGAGCTGATACAAACCAAGCAAAATCCGGCAATTCTGCTAGGAATCTTCCAAGGTTGAAGATGTTGGAGAAGTTTTGTTTTTTTNGGGGGGGAGGGTGGCTAAGAAGAGGGGTTTAGACAGGGTTTTTCTGTGTAGCCCTGTCCTAGAACTTGCTCTGTGGACCAGGCTGGTCTTGAACTCAGAGACCCTCCTGTCTCTGCCCCCATAGTGCTGGGGTTAAATGTGTGCATCACCGCTGCCAAGCAAGCTGTGCCTCACCTGTCCTGTGGGGTTGTCCCAGGGGCTGGGGGCAGGAGCTAAGCAGAGCACAAGGCACTGTGCCTGGCAGGAGGATGACATCAGAGAACTCCCATGAGATGACTTTATTCTTGCTATCAACATAGTTGGACAAAAATTTACAGTGTCACACTTGGAAGGAAAAACAGAACATGAAGCCTTGGTCCAAATGCACGGGACAAATGGCCTTCACTCCTCACAAGTGACTGGCCAGGCTGGTGTCCAGAAGTTCTGGATTTTTTAGGGAAAATTTGAACAAAAACAAATAAGATTTGATATACTTGGAAGAAGGAAGAGAGGCTTTTTTTCCTCCTCACTGATGACTCCATTTCTTGAGAGAATCACAATCCCACACTGTGGAAAGTGACTCTGTCACCTCTGGTGCCAGTGGCTTGGATTGGCTTTGTCACCTCTGTGACAAAGACCCCAGTTTTGCTGAATTAAAAATAAAGCCATAAGCTGGTAAACCCGAAGTGAGTGGAGCAGACTGTTTAACGTGACTTGCCCTTATCTGTACAGCGCATGTATAAGATAATGCCAGTGACATTTTTGTCAAGGAAATGAGATGCAGACCCTTCGCATCCCCTCAGACGGAAGTCATGGGGAGGAGGCACAACAGCCAGAATGCAGAACCCAGGCATGGACTGATAAGACAGAGCAGCTGATGTCATACCTGGTCTCAACCCCAAGGAAGCAGAGGCACAAGTGACCCCCTGATTAACCACTTGGAGGAGACAGAATGCTCCATCTAGACCTGAGTATCTTGCAGCGACCATATAAATCATTAAATGTTAATAGGACACATGACTTGATACATGTTTTTGTGTGCTCTCTGTAGAAGATCAGGCTGAAGAAAGGAACCAATCCAATATCAAGGACGGAGGGACAGGGCAAAGAACTCACTCAGTCTAGTGTCCCCATGAGAGGAAGGGCTCTCTTTAAATGTCAGGGTGTATTTGGCCTAAGAACCCTTCTTCTTCTGTGATTGACAGTAATTTCTGTCCCTTTAGCCACCAGGAACTCCAAATGGATACTTGAGCATTTAAGCATATTCAAAGGGAATTCCAACACCATGAATCCACTGAGGCAGCCAACTGAAGGGACAGAGGGAGGAAGTCAAAGCCCTACAACCTCCTCAATCTTGGTCCACAGTGAATCCATTAAATAAAAGAACATTCCTCTGTAGATATACGTGGAGGAATGGGAAAGCAGCAAATACTGAGAGGTTCTTTCAGAAGAAGCCATCAAGCTAGGGATATAGTTCAGTCTCCAGCCCCCTGGCCCTGACACACACACACACACACACACACACACACACACACATCAACAAGATAAGGCAGGCTCTGGCTCTGCATGTATAAGGATGTTGAGTCAGGAAGAGGGCCGCTACAGAAACTGAACAGAGAGGAACTAACAGCACAGTTACAGGAAACGCCTCCCAGTGACACTGCATGCCAATAGGCTTAGAAACAGCATAACAGCCCAATAGGAGAGAGACAGTGGTGCTGTCAGATGCAGGGGAGGGATTAACTCTTCCACAGTCCTTGTATTTATTGCAGAAGGAATGGATCACATTAACTAGATTTTGCTTAGCTGTGCACACATTTCAAAGGAAAGCGACATGAACAACGAAGAGGGACAACCCCATTAAGCCAACAAAAGTTAGTCAGTGAGCAGGTGGTGTCATGGTTAGGAAATGTCTCCCATGGGCTTCTTGTGTGAACACTGGTCTCCAGCTGTAACGGTGTTTGGGAGGCTAGACCTGTGGGGGATAATTGGCAGAAACGGGTCACCAGGAGTTGAGCCTTGAATGTTCTGTTTGTCCTGACCCCTACCTGACCTCTGTGCCTTCTGATCTGCCAAGGTGTGAGCAGCCCTTGTCACATGCCTGTGATGCCATTACCCCCATCAGGCATTTCCTGCCGTGACATACTGAAACCACGAGAAACAAATAAACCCTTCCTCCTCCACATTGCTTCTGCCAGGCATTTTGGCTTAACAGCAAACACAGACAACCACTCAAGGAAAACACAGAAAGTGGGAAAATAGAATTATCAGAGTCAATTTGACTTTATCATTAGATAGCAAATGCTAATAAGTGAAACTTGCCTTTTATAAAACTTTCTGCATATGGGAATAAGACCACATAACTTCCAGCTGCATTCTGTTTCGATGAGATATGAACCAGGAAGATGACGCGGAAATGTGGGAAGCAAGCAGATTATTTTAGAAGTGACAATGAGAGTAACAGTTTAAATGTGAAACTTCCAAAGAATCAACAAAATGATTCTAGAAATGAGTAAATGCAGCCAAACCACAGAATGTGAGGAATAGAAAGATAAATTATATTTTTATGTACTAGCATTAATATTCCAGGAGCCAAAATTTACAGGAAACAGCACTGACAAACACCAGAAACAAACCAAAACATGTGAGAGTCTGAAGCAGGAGGATTGCCACAAGGTACAGGTCAGCCTGGGCCCCAGAGTAAGACCCTGTCTCAAAAACCATAACAAATGAGCAACCTCTTCAAATAAACAAAGAAAATAAAGCTGGTAAGGGCTAGTACAGTGCACAGAATTCTATTTACAAAGCTTGCACCACTGATGAATGAAGTAAAATTGTGTCTAAAGACAAGGTGGGACAGACAGAAAGACACCCTTCACGGATCAACAGCAAAGTCATGGATACGGTGAGAGACAACAGTAATGTGACCCCAGCCCGCGTCCTAGAGAGGCCTTCCGTGGGATATGGAAGAGATAATTTCTAAAGTGAAGTGAAATGTGTGGGAGAAAAGCCGCTGAAACTACTAAAAAGGCATTGCATCTATTTGCTATGTGTGTGTGTGCATGTGTGTCCATATTCACGTGTGTGAGCACATGTACCGAGATGCACCAAGATACACGAGTGGAGGTCAGAGAATATAACTTTCAGGAGTCAGTTTGCTCCTTCTGCCCTATGGGTTTAGATTGCTGGCTTTTGTGTCAAATTTCCTCACTTTCTGAGTTCCTAAACACACACACACACACACACATTCACACATTCACTCATGCACACACACACATGCACACACACACATGCACACACACAGGCGCACACACACATTCACGCATGCACTCATGCACACACACACATGTACACACACAGGCGCGCGCGCGCNACACGCGCGCACACACACACACACACACACACACGGTCTAGTGTTTTTGCCCTTGTTCAGCTCATGTCTAGGCAGTCACATGGATGAGACTTTTTGGGTGTGCATATGTATATTAGCAGCAATTAATCAAAAAAGAGGCCACAAATTTGAAACAGAGGAAGGAGGAGTATATGGGAGGATTTAAAGGTTAAAGGGAGGAAAGAAAAGGAGGGAGACAATGTAATTGTACTATAATATACAAAGTAAAAGAAATAACTAAAAAAATAAAAAAAGAGTTAGGTAAAAAGACTTCATCCACAGAGTTTCAAGATTAATTTCATGGCTATACTCATCAAAACTATATGTTATTGCCAGAAAAAGAGACCCATGAGTTAATGGAACAGAAAAGAGAACTAAGTCACAGAGAATACACACACAAACAGAGGTGCTGATTTTGGGGGGGGAACTACACCAATTCGGTTACTGAGAGCAGCCTTGGATTAACTGGTAATTGACAATAAATTCTTCAGAGTCCAGCCAGACAAACCTACATGACCGGGGTCTAACACCACATGCAATCCCCCAACCCCCAAAAGGCGAGAGACTTAAAAGTAAAATCATAATTTGTGGAAAGGCACATAATGTCTTCAGCGTCTAAGGACAAGTAAAATTTGACCAAATCACACAATCTACAAAAGAAAAAATCTTTAAGTTGGACTTAACTAGAATTAAAAACTTTATTAGTATTATTAATTATTATTATTATTATACCCACTGGGTACAATTAAACTTGACCATATGGGCATGGGCATGTGTTGTGGGATATTTGTACACTGTATAAAGATCTATTTGCTGTGATTGGTGTAATAAAAAGCTAAACAACCAATAGCTAGGCTGGAGATTTAGAAAGCAAAAACAAAGAGGAGGAAAACCTAGGTGCACAGGAGATGCCAGGGGACATGAAGAGGAAAATGAAAGAGGCTCAAAATGAAAGAGAGATAACGCCATGTGATAGAACGAACAAAAATCTAAATGAGTTAATTTAAGTGATAAGAGCCAGTGGGACAAGTCTAAGGCTAAGCTTTCATATTTAATACTAAGTCTCCATGTCATTATTTTTGGGTTGGCAGTCCTCATGAGAAAGCATATTGCTGGCATGGGGCCATCCACTGAGATATGAGATTCCAACAGTAGACATACTCATAAAGAAAAGTGATTCTCCCCTAGAAGCTATCAACTGCCAGTGGCTCCCTTTGCTATGTAAAATACACTTCCAGTAATCAGTACTCTTAATCAGTGTGAACTCTATGAGCTATAATAGTGACTGGCATGAAAAGATATGCCCACTTGTGCAATACTGTCATGAATGTTATGGAAGTAACCAACTACTTTCTTCTTGAATTTAAGACCTGCTCCAAAAGATGGAACTTGCACTGGACACAGTTGACTGAGATAAAAACCCATGGCTGTTTCTGCTAGGTGGGCATAGTATTAAACTATTACCTAAGTCTTTATCTTTATACCCCTAAGTCTTTATCTTTATACCCCATAGATTAATGCATTTCTTAACCTTCAAGAGAGAAGCATCTTTTTGAAATAAATGACAATTAATACAGAGACCCACAACTGGTCAATATACAGAGAATAGGAGACTATGGAGTGTTCGGTTCTAAGTGGGACATCTGTAGCACACCCTCCCACCAAGTCTCAAGGATCAACATGGACCAATGTGCAGGCAGCCAGAGACACTGGAGTGAAACAGAACTGCTAGACATGAACAAGAGAGTTAAACACTTGAACTCACAGAGACGATGATGCATGCTCAAGACCTGTGCACGATTACAGCAGCCAAAATCCCATGGATAGGTGTGTGGGAATCATGCTGTTCCACCCCTATTTGAGAAGCTGTTGGCATTGACACTAGAATGACAAACCACTTTCTTCTGATGTTTGGTCCTAGAGAGGTCATCCGTACAGACGGCATTGAGGGTATTCCATGGGTTTCAAAATAGAGCAACTGGATTCAGGGGTAGATGCTGTCTCAGTGACTAAAGTGAGGACCGATCAAGAAAGACATCTAGCATCAAGTTGGGGCATCCACACATAGGTGTTCACACATGCCCACTAATCCTCACACATATGCACCCACATACATGTGAACATGTACACACATAAACACACATACACACCATTTGTACCCATGCAAAAAGAAAGTCTTGTTGCTGAAGGCATTCCAACGTTTGACTGCAACAATGCAGATATCCTGGTTGGGGTGCGGATACCTCTCGTGGCTAGGAGGAATTAACCTAGAGAGGACTTTGATTAAGAGTCCCTCTAGTCACTATGCCCCTTTTCAGCCTCATGTGAATGTGCAGTAATTTTGAATTAAGAATCCATTAAACAAATAGGCGAAAGGCTCCCATCTCTGTTCATAGTGATAACAAGTGCAGGAAAGACACAGAAATGTGGATAAAGAGATTTTCTAAAAGACAGAACCCTGCAATCAAAGGAACGCTGGGATACAAATGTCCCTAAGACTGGCACCTGGGAAGCTGAGGGAGGAGGATCCTGAGTTTGAGATTATTCTTGGCACGGTAATGTAGCCTTAACTCAAAGCAAACTGTGGACTGGAGGGATGAATCAGCTTAAGAGTGCTTCCTGCTCTCCCAGAGGACCAGAGTTTGGTCCCAGCATCCACATCAGGCAGCTGATGAGCATCCGAGGCTCCACAGGACCTGCTGCCCTCTTTCAGCCTGGGTGGGGGTTTTGAACAGCAACCAAAAGTTCCGAAAAAAGTTACATGATGAAATTTAATCATGTAAAATCCAGGCATTAAAAATGATCAAGCTTGGGGCTAGTGGCTGTAGGTGTGCTGACAGAGTGCTTGGCTCGACTATGTGAGGCCCTGGGCCCCATTCCTGGCACCACAATAAGCAAACAAGTAAATAAACTCACAGACAAAAGAATCTCAGCTCCACCCAGTGACTTGTGTTGGCAAGAATACTGGAGTAGACACAAAACGTTAAGATGCAAGGGTTCTCACTTGGGGTGGTGGAGACACATAGTATGGCATTTGGTTCTGCAGGTGACAAGAATGGGTCGAGCTCGCACCTGTCCCTGTGTGTACATTCCTTTCTCTGTGCGCTGCTGAACTCTGTGTGCTGCTGGTCCCTTTTAGAAGCTTTTAATGATCACCTAGAGACCAGAGCTGAATGACAGGCTGGTTAAGTGTGACAAACAGCATGCTTTTGGGGGTCAGTATCTTTTGTTCATCCTGGGCCTTTCAATCATCCTTTCTCCTGCAAACTCACACTGTTGTTGGTTTAATTCTCTCTCCCTTTCTCTGTGTCTGTACATATGCCTGGGCATGTGTGTGTGCATGTGTATGAAGGTCAGGGGCCAATCACTAGTGTTGCTCCTCAGAACCCTTTCTACCTTGGGTTTGTCTAGGCCAGGTGGCCAGCAACCCCCAAGGATCCTCTTGTCTCTGCCTCCTTGGCCCCAGGATTATGAATAAAGGGCACCACATCCAGGTTGTTGGAATTTGAGTGCACTGTGACACTCTGAGGCTGTTTTAAATAAAGTTTACCTTGAATCTGGGGGCAGGCTATGGGCTAGCTGACTGGTATTGGCCATAGAGAAGCCCCACAGGAAATAAAGGGCAGACACTTGAGTTTGGCATTTCTTTTCAGTTTTGGGGCCAGTGAAGAGTATTGCTGGATCTCCAGATGAAAAAGGAAGGTCAGCTGATTGCTTCTCAGCTTCTCTGATCTAGCAGATTTTCACCCCCACGTCTGACTTCTGAGTCTTTGTTTGGCAAACAGAATGATAGAGACTTAACTTAGACCTACATGTCGAGGCCACAGCAGAGCTGAGACCTCGGGACCAGAAGGCCTGGATCTGAGTGTCCAGCATGGTGTTGACTTAGGGGTTATGCGGCCAAAGATAATAATAAAACCATCAGTACATTCATGTCCAGAAACCAAGTTGACAGAAAAACATCACTAGGTATTTTAAACTTGTGACTTCTAGGGACCACAATTGGGTTCCCTTGGGACCCACTTGGGTTCCCTTGGGATCACACTAATGCTCAGAAGGCAACCAAACCATGCCCCCATCTGTGATTTCTTTTTTGGATGAATACAATCCAAGGATGAAATCCTTAAATACCCATCACAAGTGGAACTGTGGCTGTTTCTTCCCTTCCTGAGTTCCCTTAGTGTGTAGACTAGGCTGGAGCAACTGAGGCATGCCGCCCCCACCCCTGATCCTGCTTCCAGCTACTTCCAGAAAGGTAGCCTGGTTCATAATGGCCTCGAGGGTCACGTCTGCCAACCTCTTTCCTCCCATGTCCCATGGTACCTTTGAGCTAAGTCTTTCTGGAAATTGATGCTCTCCAACTCTTGGGATGAGTGTTCCTGCTGGTCCCTAAATGTACACCCAGTTCAGCAGAAGAATTGTTGTTTACTTGGGGGAGGGGGCAGGAGAAAGTTTCAAGGCCCTTGCATTAAGAAACTGTCACTGTGCCCTCTAAAATTACATGCTTCTCAAGAGAAAGCTGCTTTAATAAAAATAGATTCTACACGACATGTTATTCTTTATAATTGGACCAAAGATCAGAAGGAGAGCACACTTACAAGATAATCTGAAAATGAACAGACAAATAACACAGTAATCACCAAATCCTTGTTACTTGAAGCCCGTCCACCCCGGGAGGCCCTTTCTCCCTCGATGATCAGGCCTGACCCCTATTAATTTTAATAGGAGTTAAGTAGTCACATCAAGAGAAATGGCAGTGGGTACAGTCCCAGCGAGCCAACCCCCGAGATTAAGACCTTCACTTTGGGCTCTCTTCTGAGAATGTGACATACTGCCTGATGCTTATCTGCTTTTAATTGTGTGTTGTGTGTGTACGTTTGCCTCCCTTCCTTTCGCAGAGGAGGTAATTTGCAAATCATTGCTATCTGCCTCCCTCCAAGGAAGAGATAAATTACATGAAAGGCTGTGGCGTTTGGCCTGTTTGATATCCTTTACTGATAAATTGGAGTGCACGTTCGTAATTAATACCTGGTCTTCTCTGGCCGACTCCATTACACCAAAGCTGGCAGATATCTGGCTGCCACAAAGAATGATTGGTGTGATTTGCTCTGCTTTTTCTTTTCTTCTTCTTCTCCTTTTCTTTAAGTTTTACCCTTTTTATCACTACCATTTGAAAATACACACAGAACAAATCTATCAGGCATTCTGTCAGATGCTGAAGGTTTTATTAAGCAGTATCTTTAAAGATGGAACCGCCTAGACAAGCTTGCTTCTGTGAGTTCTTTTAACATTGAAGTGACATTTCCCAGCATTTAAATATGGCTTTGTATCTAGAATGAAAAAAAAACCCAACACCAACAAAAAACGCTGTTGGAACCTGAAACCAAAGAGAGATAGGGTCCCTTTTTACCTTCTCTCTTGAAATAGGAAGTAGAAAAAAAGTCAGAATCAGAGAAATCAAATTAGATTTAAAATTCTTCTGAAGAGGATAAACACTGCTCTCTGAACAAGTAAACCAAACAAAGCAAGACTACTTAATAGGGTCTTGGCAGATAAGGGAAGGTCTGCATTTGTGAGCGGTTTCAGATTTGCAAAAGAATAAAAGAATTGGGAAAAGAAGCCGAGGCACTTTCTGTCTCCCGACTTAGGTGGAGAAAAAGTTATAAATCCAAGGCTGTTTGGCCATTAAAGATTGAAGTTCAGTTAGTAGGCGTGTCTTCTCCAGATACAGATACAGATACAGATGGGGTCAGAGTGCAGGTATCCTGATGCCAGAGCAATTCCCTCTCCGCACTGAGGCCTTCGCAAGACTTGATGGTTGACTTCAAGTGAGTAAATCTGCTCTCAGATTTTAGACCAAGCATAGAATGGAAGAAGTGTGGACTATTCACTGTTGAGCCAATCGGTTGTCTTCCATCACCCTTTTTCCAAAATTCCAGCCAGGACATTCTTTTTTAGCGTTCCACCCCCACCTCCTCTTAACTATTTCTCTTCCTAACTTTGAGGCTAATTTACCTTTTGGTCCTCTCACATTGGCCAGCTCCCACTGTGTTCATCTGCAACACAGTTCAATGCCCAATGAGAGACAACAGAACGAAACCTCAGTGTTTGAAAGGTGCCTAACTTGGAGGACCTTGGCACCTTGGGAGTCACAGCTCCTGGTCTAAGATGCTTTTTATTTATTTATTTATTTATTTATTTATTTTTTAATTAATTTATTTATTTATTTATTTATTCATTCATTCATTCATTCATTTATTTATTTGTTCATTCATTCATTCATTTATTCATTCATTCATTTATTTATTTATTTATTTTTGTAAAGCAGAGAAACTTCTGGAAGGACCACAAAAACATTAAGCAAGATACAGGGTCCAAGACCCACAGAGGGGCTCTCTCTATAAAGATGGCTGTGTTCATGCTCTGGGCTTGTAGAGTTTTGTGGGACAGCTAAATTTAACTGATCAAACTGACCCTTCTGTTCTGAAGGTGGAATGAGCTCTATAGTGTGACTCCATTCACCTGTTCCCTTGTCTTCCAATTGTCACTGTTCAAATGTTTTTTGAATGATACTTCGGGGGGAGTCATGGTCTACAGAGCACAACTCAGTTGGGCAATGTGGTAGTTTGAATGAAAATGGACCCTGTAGGCTCATAAGGGGTGGCGCTCTTAGGAGGTGTGGCCTTGTTGGAGTAGGTGTGGCCTTGCTGGAGGAAATGCATCACTGTGGTTAGGATTTGAGTTCTCAGATGCTCAGGTCAGGCCTGACATATCCTTCTCTTCCTGCTTCCTGCATATCTGAATGTAGAGCTCTCAGCGACTGCTCCAGCACCGTGTCTGCCTTCACGCTGCAAAGCTTCCTGTCATGAGGAAAATGGACGAAGCCTCTGAACTGCAAGCCAGCCCCAGTGAAATGTTTTCTTTTATAAGTAATGCTGTGGTCATGGTGTCTCTTCCCAGCAGTAAAACTCTAAGCCAGGAATCAAAACAAGGAGCGGATGAGTTGATGCATTTTCAGGTGTTGGGAAGTGCTATGGAAAACAGCAAGGCCAACGGAGGAAAGGAGGCCACCGTCTGTTTTAGACACTGTAGTCAGCGAAGAAGTATCTGAGGGGGTGGCATATGAGTGGTCACGTGAACAAAGACAGCGAGGGAAAAAGAATCTTAGGAAGAAGGTCTTTGCTGTTACATCTCTGTGGCCAATGAGAGCAACACAACATGACAATCCACGGGAGAGCACCCTGGGGCCTCTGACCCTGATGAAATGTACACACATGTGTGTGTCCCTGCTGTCATCAACAAGTCTTTCTATAAAGCTTAGAACTATGGGAAGTGGAGCTTTAAGCCCAGACAGCTTGTGAGGAATGCTATTTGTTGACTGAATGCCAGAGAGTTGAACCCCAGGATGAGGAGTGGAGGCTGCAGCGTTGGGCTCACTGAAAAGGGCATGCTGGGATCAGCAGTGATGTCTGTGAGCTGGGGAAGGAGTGAGATAAATAACTTGATCGGCCGAGGCAAAGGGCTCAAAGAGTAAAGCTCTTGACAAGCTAGTGCGAGTATCTGGATTCACAGTCGAGCATCTGGGTTCACAGTTCAGTGCTCTAACACTGAGCTTCCCCCGCAAGGATATGGGTTCAAGTCCCCAGCCCTGTAAAATCAGCTACAGTAACACAAATCTGGAATCTCGGCGCCCTCATGGTAACATGGGAGGAAGAGACAGGAATCCTAAGAAGCTTATGGGCCAGCTGGTGTATGAAGCAGTGAATAAGAAAGGAGAGACAAGGCGTAAAGCAAAGAATGACACTCGAACTTGCCCTCTGACCTCCTACTCCCAGTTCCTATTAACTATGTCTCTTCCTAAGTTTGAGTTAATAATTTGGCTCAATGATGATGACGGCAAATACATACTTACACTCACACATGCATACAGACACCCCAACATATACACATATTTAATACACAGGTACATACACCAGCATACACACACATAAACACACACATGCATGCATGCACACATGTACACATGCATGCATATACACACACACCCCAGAAAAGACATTGACGAAAGTGGAGGCTGGAGTTATTGGTGATAAAATTTTCCTTAGAGGCTAGTCTGGAAGGAAACAGGATCTATTTCCCAAAGACACAGCAAGATGAATTGGGAATAGACAAATGGACGAATTTCCAAAGAAAGCAGAAATGTTCAGAGAAATTTTGGAGAAGTTTTCCAAGGTGAAGTGATCAGAGAGACATAGATATTTTACAAATTTCACACTCAGGTTGGAGATGGAGACCCACACCATACGGCATAAGGGAGAGGGCTCCAGTTTGCTTGCAGGGGGTGCATAAGGGATGATGGAGTCTCCATCACAGGGGAAATAGGTTCCTCTGGGAGATAACCTTATGTGTCCACTAACCTTACACCTGCAAATGAAACTCATCAACATTGCCCATGCTAAGCCTAATGTGAACACACAATAGAAAGCTTTTATAAGTGTGCTCTAGAGGAGGCCACAGCTTAAACCCAGTCCAGGCAATCAGCTTTCTGGACTTGTCCGTGCCCATGGGAACATTGCCAATATGAAGTCCCAGGCACAGAGCTTTCTGTAGAGAGGAGGTGTCCTGGATGAATGTCAGAACCCCCAACTCCTCTCTCAGCCCCAAAGCTCTCCTTACTGCTCAGCTTTTGGCTCTCAGTGGCTTCTCCCCTATGTCCATCAACGGGGGCCAAAAGAATGTGCAAAAATAAATGGCAAAGTCTGAGTTGGACCATGGTACTCAGCGATAAATTATTTCCAGAAATGGTCCTCTATGGTCACATGCTTTTCCCCCACTTATAATACTCCATAGACTGCTGGGGGAGGGCTCTGTTCTGGTAGCTGTTGGAAAGACCTGTCTAGCGTGTGGTGTGTGTGCTTCCTTTATAGCCTTCACACAGAGAACACTTGGTAGAGAATGGCTGAATGAATGAATGAATGAATGAATGAATGAAAGTCTTTTACCTTTTTTTACCTTTATACTTTTGGCCTATCATGGCTCTAATTTTTTTCCTTCCCTTTGGAGACAGGGTTTATCTGTGTAGCTCTGGCTGTCCTGGAACTCATTCTGTAGACCAGGTAGGCCTTGAACCCAGAGATTCACCTGCCTCTGCCTCTCTAGTAGTAGGGGGTGTGCCCCCACACCCAGTTACAGCTCTAATTTTGATATTTTCCTTTTGTGTGAAATATTTTCTCTTCATCATTTCTCTCACCAACATTAGCACTGGTAGAAAAAAATGTTCTTTTCTGTGTTCAAACCACATGGCCCTTTATTAATGACACTTCTGAGCTCTATTCCTCTGCTCAGGTTGGCAAAGGAGAGCTTGTGTCCTTACAGAATGTAATTTAAGTACCAATAAAGCTGATTGTATACATATGATGTGTACGGGTTGGGGGTAGGTGTCTTGGATGGCTTACAAAGTGGGTTTCATGTTTCATCTTCTACATGGGGGCTTTACAGGGGGTCTTAGAGAAGCCACAAACATCTACATGGTCTCTTTTGCTAAACACCCCGTAAATTACATCATGTTCTCATTCAAAGCTACATTTACAGGATCATAGTGTGGAAAGGGGACTGTCTATCAACTTTAGCACTTAGTGTGGGCTTGAGAGACATTTGGTAGCTAAGTGATAGGTCATCTTTAAACCTGGACAGTTAAAGTAGGACTTGCTTCCTGATTTCAGAGGTGGCAACTTACCACATCTACTCATAAATATTAACACTATTATCATGTTAAATTATTTTTATATACTTGTGCATCTGTGTGCTATGTGGATGAGCATGCCTCGCCTCTGTGTATGTGCATGTGGGGTGTGTGTGTGTGTGCGCGCGCGCGTGTGTGTGCGCGTGTGCACATGGTGTCTGTGTTCATGTGTGTGGATGCCAGGGGTTGACTTCCAATGTCCTCCTATATCTCTATTTACTTTGCTTCCTGAGAAATCTCTCCCTGGACTTAGTGCTCACCAGTTTAGCTACTCTGTTCCGCAGAGAGCTCCAGGCACCTGTCCATCTCCTCTGATTGCTGCTAGGGTTACAGGTGTGCACTGCTTCATTCAGCTTCTTCCGTGGGTTCTGAGGATAGCAACTCCGGTCTTCACACCTGCCTGGCAAGTGCTCTGGCTGCTGAGTCACCTCCCCAGGCTCCTGATGAGAATTCCTGGGAGGAGTTTCTTTTTTTGCCCCCAAAGGAAACGCCTGGATCCTCACTGATTCTGGGAGCAGCAGGGCTTGGGTTAGGACCTGGGCTGACACACACAGCTAGCTAGCACGGGGCAGTAACTGCATGGCAGCTATTTACCCCACAGCACAGCTGGCCCCAAACAGGAAATGAGAGAGACCTTCTCCAGGGAAAACTAAAGGAGATTTTGGTGAGCAGAATGCAGTTATCCCAGCTGGAAAGGTGCCAGGGTAGACAGTACACACACGACTGTCACAGCGGCACCATGGGGCTCTCCCCTACATAGGCTGTCTCAGCCAGAAAGCACAATGGGAGTGTGATCGGGATAGGATGCCGTTCAGGAAGCCCCCACCTTTTCAGGACGACATGGGGATGGTCTTTGAATTAACAACCCAAGAATGGCTCTGAGCTGTCACATTGTGGTTTCACGTCTGCAAAGTTATTAGCAGCCAAAGACCAGCCTGTTTAAGTGTGTGTGTGTGTGTGTGTGTGTGTGTGTGTGTGTGTGTGTGTGTG
>LOJH01023096.1:0-19638 GCA_001685095.1 Ellobius talpinus | reverse complement strand
GTGTGTTGCTTTCATTGGTTAATTAATAAAGAAACTGCTTGGCCTGATAGGGCAGAACTTAGGTAGGCGGAGAAGACAGAACTGAATTCGGGGAGGGAGAAAGCAGAGAGAGGGAGAACCGCCATGGAGCTGCCAGAGTCAGACATGCTGAATCTTTCCCAGTAAGCCATGCTCCCTTCAGCAGTAGATGGCAAACACCTCAGTGTGGACAGCTCCTACATCCATGGATATAACTTTCTGTCCCTTTAAACACCCACTCTTCCCTGGAGAAGAGTTCCTTTTTTGGTCTGTCTTTTACTTTCACAAAGAAGTATCTTTCCTCTGTCAAATCTTCACACTGTAATTCTAATTCAGAATCAGTCTTGACTAAGATTCCAGTGTCCCTGTGAGTTACTTTGAGCGGTGGAGGCAGCCTTGTAACCTATCTTTGTGACAGGGATATTTCCATATTGGAATTGAATAGCATTTTGTTTTACCAGATCTTTATATGTAGGTTAAAGTGACCATTCCTTCTGAGTACTACCAACTGGGGTAAGTCACATGGCCTTAGTGATGATGCAGACTGCTGTTCATGTTCTTTCAAATTATATAGCATATAAATGTAAATAATATTGATCCTAAATGATACTATAACAATACTACAAGTTGGAACAGGTTGAGACTGTAGCTCACTTGAGAGAGTAATTCTCTAGAGTGCAGTGCATGAAGACCTGAGTTCAATCCCCAGGATTGCATAAAATCTGGCATAGCGACACTTATCTGTAATCTTAGCATGTAGGAGGCAGGAAGACCAAATTTTCAAGATTATCCTCAGCTGCATAGTAAGTTTGAGGCCAGTCTAGGACACATGAACTCCTTCCCTTTTCTTGAGACAGGGTCTCATTATGTAGCCCTGGCTGGCCTGGAATTCAGTATGTAAACAAGGCTGACCTTGAACACACTCCCTAGTGCTGAGACCACACCAAGCCTGAAGCCCTATTTTGTAAAAATAGTTTTTATATTTTTTAACATTACCTATCAATTTTAAGGGAATGGTTGCAAACCTTTGCACAAAGAAAATACAACTAAATTTACTTAAGTTGTAATAATTTTAAAAAGTAAATCTAATTACTTTTTAAAATTATTTCTTTCATTTTAGTTCATTTGAAAATTAAAGTCAGCCAATTTATTATTTAGGAAGATACATTCTACATATTCAACTGATTATTATAATCAGCCAAAACTATGCAAACATAAGCTAAGTAAACATAAACCATATTCTTGCTGTATTCACATAAGAGTTTAGTTTAACATATGACACTGATTTTACAGTTTGGTTATATTTGAAACATTAGTAGATACCTATTTTGTTGCTAAACCTCAAATCAAGGTTCATTTTTCTATAGGCCATAGTGGTATTTTAAATTTTTCGTCACTCTTTGCAGTGTTGATAGAGTTTTCAGTCTAAGTCTCAAAGGTCTTACTGCTTGTGTTTTTATGAGACAGATGTAAGATGTAAGCTTTTTACTTTACAACCGTCTACTGGTTCTCAGATTTAACTGCAAATACACGGTTAGCAAGCTCATGGTGGTGTCCTTGCTGCCCTGAGATTTGGGTAGCCTGCCGTCATTCTGATTCTGTCAGAAGATGCTAGAGATGCTGCAAGAAGAGTTAGAAGTGACAAAAAAAAAAAGAACGCTGGCCGTGTCTTTTGCTGGCCTCTGACCTCTCAGTCTGGGCTGCAGCCAACGACTCAGGCAAGCCTGTCACATGTAGATGATCACATGGTGCTAAGTTCAGCCTCATGTACACGACCAGCTCTTTCAGAGCCCACCCCAGCACACTTTGGCTGCCAGGTCCCAGAGCATTTAAGGTCAAGGGATGCTGCCAGCTTCCTGCTTGCAACAGCTCCGGTAAAAGCTACACCACATCTACCCTGGATTGGCACCTGATGTCATGTGTAGATCAAAGGGCTCAGGCCCAGAGCTGCTTTGGTGGTTTCTGTTTTCTTCACCCAACCCTTCAGGCCCGTGTGTTGTTTACACTGGTGGGTTGAAGAAGTCACAGATAGGAAGGAAATGACGGCCAAGGGAAAACAACCATTTCCTATAGGAAAACGACTTCCTGAACAGAGCAACCGCAGTGGCATGAATGACTACATGCGGAATGCCGAACAGTGTCAGTTTACGAGCGATTTTGTGCGGCCTCCCATCCATCTTCGTGACACTCTTCAGACACGTGCATTGTAGATGAGGAAATGGAGGCTGTGAGGTTAGGTCATTTGCCTGGGTTTTATGCTAGAAAGTAACCCAGATATCCAAACCCTGATTCACCCTAAAACCAAGCTTCAGCTACTACCCTGTCAATGATGTGTAAGATACTTTCAATGAAATCAAAAAGTTTAATGTTTACCATTTATCCTGACTATAAAATCCATATGTATTCACTACTAAAATTTTAACTAAAAGAACAAAAAATCAGATCAGCCACAGTTCCTCTGCTTGTAGTTTACTGTGGATTTCATCCCCATGGTACCAAGAAGTGAACTTAGGGTCTCCTACAGGTAGGAAAGCGCCTGCCACTGAGTGGTACTCCAGCCCACAAGACCTTTTCAGTGCTTTTCTGTGACTGAGTTTGTAGAGGCTTCTGGGGCTTTGCACTTGTAGGAAACACTTTACCATTGAGATACATAGCTGACTGGTTGTGTTTCTTTTTAACATTTATTTATTATGTGTGTGCATGTACACATGCATGTCGTGGCCTGCCTGTGGAAGTCAGAGGGCAACTTGTGGGTGTTGATTTTCTTTTCTCTCCATGTGGGTTCCAGGCTTGTTGGCAAGAGGCTTTTACCCACTGAGCCATTGTGCAAGCGCCGGAGGGTTAGTTGTAGAATACATATTCCTCTATAGTTTGGAGGTACCACATTTTTCATTTAAAAATAGATTTCTAGTTTAAATTTTGGATTTTTCATTAACATACAGAAATAGTATTGATTTGGGCATGTTAAAATTTTATTCTGCAGCCTTATTGATTCCTTCTATAGTTCTAGTATTTTCATGTGTGTCTGTGTGTGTGTGTGAGCGCGCGCGTGCAAATGTTACTCATACACATACATTCCTTCAGTTTCACTTACTGAATCGTAAGTCTATAAGGCTGTTTTTATTAAAATTCTCATCACTATGCCTTTTTTTTGCCTTCCCTGAACTGCCTAGAATGTCTAGAACAAAGCAAACAGAGATGATAAGAACTGATACTTTTGCCTTAGGCACAATGTTACCAGGAGAAACATGTAATGTTTTACCATTTTGGGAATCCTTACATGTTTCTGCGACTTTGTATTCATTTCTTTTATGTGTTTGCATCTTTTCTTCTATGTGGAAAAGGTTTCCTGCTCAGCCATTGTCACAGACTCCCAGCCAGTCTTCAAGATTGAGGAACTGCAAGCCTTTCCCTTGAAGCTTTCATGCCCAGCTCCAGTCGACCTCCTGACTTAGGGGAAATGCAGAGGGTTTTATGCTTCCCTAATATTTAAAAATTTGTACTTGCATATATGAGTATTTTTGGACCACAGGAGTTCCTGCTGCTCTCAAAGGCCAGAAGAGGGGTGCATGGGGCCCTCTGAACCCTCTGGTTGTGAGCAGCCATGCGGTCATTTGGGAGTCTGCACCTGAGCCATCTTTCCAGCCTATTTTCTAATCCTATGTCCTATTTTCTAATCCTAAATGATGTTGGATTTGGGGGAAAATGCTTTCTAGTTCTGTTCACATGACTGTGTGCTTTTAAAACTCTTATTAAATGGTATATTGTGTTGAATGACATTCATTAAACCAGCCTTGCATTCCTGGGATAAACTTCAGTTGGTAGAGTCTTTTTATACATTACTGGTTTCCCTTTGCTCATATTCTGCTGAGTAGCATAGAAATCTACATTTTAATTAGTTCCTCTGAAGTTGTGTGTATGTGTGGATATTTTACTGTCTTCGATTTGGGTACACATTAACAATATTACAGAATAACTTGAAAATATTCCCCTCTCGCTCTGTTTTCTAGGAGAGTTGAAATTATTTTTCTTTTGTACATGACTTGTAGAAACTGTCCCTGGAAAAGTAACCAGGCCTTGAATTTTAACTGTGGGAGTGTCTTAAATTACAAATTCAAGTACTTCACTGTGGGACTGTTCAAATGTTCTATTTCTTGTAGAATTTAGATGGTTAACTTTTTCTTCATAGGAATTTGTCCACTTCATTTTATCTATATGATCTGTTACCATAAATTTCTTTATGATATTTCCTTTACCCTCCCAGCTTATTTAATTTTTTGAAATAGGATCTCATTATGTAGCTTTGGCTGTTCTGGGACTCACTCTGTATACCAGGCTGGCCTCTAACTCAAAGAAATTCACCTGCCTCTGCCCCCTGAGTTCTGGGATTAAAAGCATGTACCACCACTGGCTGGCTTCCTTTTAAATTTCATTTTAAAATGTATAAATTCAGTAGTAATGCCACTCCTTCATTCTTGTGTGTGTGTATGTGTTTATGTGTGTGTCTGTCTTCTCATTATTTTTGTTATAAATCCACCTCCAGTTTTTATATATTCTGATATTCTCTCAAAACCTTTCTGCCTTCAATTTTTCTCCATTACTTTTCTGTTTTCTTTCATTGACTCCCATTCTCAAATCTATTATTTCCCTCTTTTTATTAGTTTGAGCTCATTTCTCTGTCTTGTTTTGTTTTCAAGATAATTATTCTTTTCTGTGATCAGTGCCTCCTCTCACTGCATTCTCCTGCTTGCTACAGCTCCTTCATTTGATACATTTTTCTCTATTTCACTGAAACTGTTTCCCTTGAAATACTGACATCAAATGATCTTGTTGGGCTCATCCTAAAATTCATTTATTCTTTTGTAACATCAATTCTGTTACTGAGACCCCTCAGTGAATTTTTCATTTCACTTTTCAACTATAAATTTTTTTGGTTCTTTTAATGAATTTCTATACTTTTATTAATATTTTCTGTTTTTTTGGGATAGTGCTGTCATTTCATTTATTGTCAGCATTGTTTCCTTTTTAACTGTATTTTGTTTTGTCCACTGTCTCTAACATCTGAGTCCCCTCAGTGGTTGTCCCTGTTGTCTGCTCTTTCTCGCCTCTATGTGAGTCATGCCACTTTTTCATATATTTCATAATATTTTCTTGAAGTCCGGACACTTAGAGAGTTTGTTATAACAGTGCATTTGATTCCAACACCTGCAGCGTGGTTGTTGCTGTGATCCTTCACTCACTGTCTAATGATTTCCCTCGTGAGTTCCACAGATGTCATCCTCTTCCACCTTGACTGGAGGTCAGAAGGTCATATTAATCACACCCTGCAATGGTGCCTGCTGCAACAATGATGGTCAGCCACCTCTAATGCTGGCTTGACAGGAAAAGCATGGGCAGTTTAGACTTACCTTTGAAACTTAGTAGAAGCAAAAGGTGGAAGACAGGAGAGGAAAGAGACTCATAGCTTACCCATCACAGAAACCTCTTCTTGTCTTTTGATTAGAATGGATTTAAGAGACTTGATATGACAAATTGTGTGTTTATTGTCAATTTCTGTGCTAGAATTGTGATATTGACCTGTTAATGCTTGTAACTGCTTTAGTTCATGAAGATGCTACTGATCAGAAAAAGGTTTGAGCTTGTCTGAGAGAATTTTGATGGGAGAAGTTCTTAGATTTGCTATGTTTAAAAGGTCAATTTGGGGTTTTGATTGTAGCTGAAAAATGTTAGGCCAATTTAAAAAGGATCTCACCTCAGGACATACTTTACTAGAGATACTGTAGCCATAGGAACATGTGTGTAACAAAGTATTGTCTGCTTGCTTATGATCAGCTCTCTTGACAGAAAATTGGCTGAAAGCTACACAGCACCTAGAGATGCTTTTTCCCTTAACCCTTTATTTCCAGAGGCTGGCAGTCAAAACGGGTAAGATCATTTTCCCCCAGCCAGTCTAAGACAGGACTTACATGATGGAATGTATATACAGATGAGAGGTGAGTCTGGAAAATGAGAAAAGGACCCCTTAGGCAGGTACAGTAATCTGTCCTGTAGCAGAAGCACAGGCTTTATTAAAATAAAAAAGGGGGAATGGTGAGGACCCACAGATGTGAACCTGTTCCACCTTGACGGGAGGTCAGAGAGTTTGAACTTATCATTGCTCTCTCAAAATTGTTGACATCAGGTGTGGCTATGAACAAGAGATTTTGACTTAAGGTGTGGTTAATTAGTATTTTGGGTATAGAGGTGGATCTGTTCTACCTGGATGGAAGGTTGGAGAATTCAAGTCTATTCCTTATATCATGTTAATGAAGTCTGTTGCCTCCCTCCTCCCCTTTTGGAGTGAAGGAAATAAGCATGTGGAGAAGAAACAAAGACAGATTCAGGATTCAGGATTCACTGATTTTCCCTCCTGATGCTGTTTGGGGTTTCTTTCTCTTATTTCTCTCATATTTCTGTTCCTTTTTGTAATGGTAAAAATAAAACACTGCAGGTTCCCGAGTGGCGGCAGTAGGCAGCAGGTGACAAGGGGCAGTGGGTCCCAGGCAGGGAGCTGCACAGCAGGTGAGGGACCTCGGCGGGTCAGCTGGTCTGACAATGAGCCATAGCAGGTGAGAGACAGAGACAGAGACAGATATGCATGCCATGCAGAGAAAGTGGGTATTTATTTAGTGGGTTATGGAGTGGAAAGGAAAAGGGGGGAAGGGGAGAAGGGGGAAGAGCAGAGAGAGACAAAGAGAGAGAAAGAGAAACAGAGATGGGAGGGGAGGGGAGGAGATGAGAGGCTACCTCTTGGGCGAGAGATGGAAAAGAAGGAGCTCAGGCTGGAAGAGGAAGGAAGCAATTATAACATTTAACAGTAAACATAGGTGCATTTAAGTTGCATGTATGAACACACACACAGTGAACAGAAATTGGGTGAAGTGGATGCTTTTGGTGGCCCCTACCAAAGGCATGCCACTGCACAAAACACACGAAATAGTCAGCAAGAGGAATTTAGAGACAAAAACATAAGTAAACTGGGGGACCAGGCAGGGTATACCCCAGTAAAGATGGCAGTACTTGGTCACCTGACCTGGCCATTAGTTAAGATGGCAGTGAGGTCACCTGACCTGGCCGTCAGTTAAGGTAGTGGTAAGGTCACCTTACCTCAGTCAAAATGGCAGTGGTCATGTGTTGTATGGAAAAGACAAATTTTTTGAGCCATGGGAGTTTTAAATATAATAACAAGAGAGACCTAGAGGCATGAGCTGCGCTGTTGCCACACCAATGCACCACAAGCTGTGTGGGGAGCAAAGGCTGGGACTGAAAACAGCTACCCCATGGATCCAACTAATCTTGGACCAGCGGTAGCAGTAGCAGGGATAGCATAGAAGGAATGGGAATGAGAGGAAAAGAGCATTTTAGATGGGTTGGAAGGGACTGCCCAGCAAAAGGAAAAGCTGAGCCAGCAGATCACCAGCAGAGCATTTACAGGTGAGTGGCTGGTAGTTTGAGGGTTTATATTCTATAGCTGAAAATGTGAAAACCCACGAAAACAGCAAACAAACATTGCAAGGCCTTTAGAAGAATGTCTTCTCTCTACAGTTTTTAGTGGGTTATGGAGGAGACAGGGAAATGGGGGAAGGGGAGAAGGAGAAAGAGCAGAGAGAGGCTAAGAGAAAGGAAGAGAAACAGAGATGGGGAGAAGAAGAAAAGCTACCTCTTAGGAAAGAGATAGAAAAGAAGAGATCTCAGGCTGGAAGCAGAAGGAAGATCCACTCGCCTTGGTGGAAGGGGGGGCGGGGCTTGTCTCTTAAAGGTACAGGACAGACCATTACCTTTTTGTCTAATAATTCTAATCCTCACATTCCTACCCTGGAACTTATGAATTTTGTCGATGCTGATCTTTAACATTCCCTGGACTGAGGAGGCTTACCTTTCAGAAACAGGTAACAGCTGCTTCTCTGTGCTCAGCCTTGTATCAGTGATATTGGAGTTGTGAGCCAGGCTTCCTAGGTTACCCTGGATCAGTACTGCCAGTAGCCAGCATGGAACAGGATCTGGTCAGGGACCGCACTTCAGCATAATGCTTTAATGGAGCCTCTGTCCTGTACAGGTTGGTCTGCTTTGGATTGAAACTCATCATTCACTGTTCACATTTCTACCTTGTACTGTAAAGCTTCATCTTCAGCTAGCTTCAGAGTTACACAAGGCCTAGGCTTGTCTCTCCTGAGCATGTGTACGACTGTGTACATGCAGGCAGTCTTCAGACCTGCTGGGGAAATTCAGGAGCCTCTCTGGGCTCGCATAGCTGATACTATCCCAGATAACACTGTTTAACTTCTGCTTGGTCTCCTGGTGTGGTGCTTACCCCAAACAATGGTGTGATCTTTGGCTGGCTGCAAGATTTTCCCTGATTGTTTGACACTGAAATCTGTATTGTTTTGGTCAGTGTTCCTGGGTATAAGTGATTTTTATGTTTTTTGTTTGCTTGCTTATTTTTTTTGTTGTTTTTCTGATGTTTGGTCAGAATGTTCCTGGACATCTTATGACCTACTCTTTCCAGAAGAACTGCCACAAACTGGAGTCAAATTTGTTGTATGACTCTGGCCAATTTACAGGTGGTTGTTTCTGATAATTCTATCCATTTTATGCTTTTTGAAGAAAAGATTTGCCATTCATTGTTGTATTTGCCTTAAAAAGTAGTTTCTAGGTGCTGGGGAGATACCTCAGTCAGTGCAGTGTGGAGACCCGAGCTGGATTTCCTAGTGCCCATATGAAAAGTTGGCCATGGTGACCATGGTGGTGTACTTACAATCACAGCTCTAGGGAGGCTGAGGCAGGTAGATCCTTGGCGCTCACTGGCTCGCCCACTTAGCTTATTTAGCATGCCCTAGGTCCCAGTGTCTTAGAAAACACTCAGCCTTGCTGGTGACTGTTATAGTTATACTGGTGTCAGAATTGGGGAGGAGTGCTGGTTGTACCCCTTTGGAAACTCTTTGGTGCCTCTTGATACATGGAAATTAGTCTTCAGTGAGGAAGCATTCTGGTCAGTTTTAGCTCAGGGATCTCTGGGCCCTGTATCTGAAATGTGTAGTGTCTGCAGCAATATTGACTTTCCTTCCATCTCTATAGAGCAACCAAGGGCAACAGCAATAGGCTGTATGTTTTGGGAGTATCTTGGACAGCCCTGAAAAACTACTCCAAAGAGGGCTTCTTGTGTCTGGTGTTAGGTTTCTGTTAGGCAGACTTTGATTCTCGGATTACTGGCAGCTCAGACCCTAAACAGTGACAACATAGCTTGGTGATAACCATCAGCTCTCTAATTGGACTTAAGACCCACACAATAAAAAGAGAAATCATGTCTTGTACTGGAAACATAGCTAACTTCTCAGTGTTCGTGACGTCATGAATATTGGAGGAGAATCTACAACCACTAACTTACCAAACCTGCATATTCTCTACCAACAATCTATAAATATTTGCCTTTATGCCTTCAGATAAGTATAGTCTTCACCTCTCATCAATGAAACATCTCTGAGCAACAGATGGAGGTCACTATAAAAATGACAACAAATCAAAATACAGAGCTGTTCCCATTGGATACATCTATAAACCAATCAAAATGCAGAACTGTGGAGCCCATTCCCATTGGATACATCTATAAACCAATCAAAATGCAGAGCTGTGGAGCCCGTTTCCATTGGATACATCTATACAATTGTCCTGGACCTCAGGCTCAGGGAACATGGCAGAAGGTGGGACAGAAAGATTGTAAGAGCCAAAGTATTAGGGTTTGCTGTGAGACTGTGTCTCCTAGTAACTTCAGAAGCTATGCCTGCATGTTCTACCAGCATGGCTGTCAAATGTGAGCTGTTTGAACAAGGATGAACAATGGGCATGCTAGAGTGGACAGTGAAAAGCCCATGAAGTCTCAGCCTAACCACAAAATATAGGCAACTGAGGAATTCTGGGAGTGAGAGAGGTGGGTTATGAGAGGGAAGAGTATGAGAGAATATGAGGGGGTATATGACAGGAAGAACATGAGAGGGGTAGAGGATAGGAAGAAATGTTATATTTTAGTCTCAAAATTTGAAACAAAAAGCCAACACCAAGCCAGATGAGCTGAGTTCAGTACCGGACCCATGCAATTCAAAGAGAGAGCCTATTTCCACAGTCATGTTGTGTGTACATCCACACACAGTGTGTGACCATACATAATGAGTTCAGTACCAGACCTGTGCAATACAAAGCTGTCCTCTGGCTCCATACACACACACAACACAGTGTGTGACTTATACACACAGACACACAAAGTGTCACAGAAATGTTACAAAGAAATGAAACCAAACTACAAGAACAGCTCCTTAGGGACCATGCCTGAGAGACTTCTGGAGACTTCTGGCCTCCACATGCATGCACACACAAACACACGTGTGTATCTGCATACACACAAATATATATACCAACATACACACATACACAAATATTAGTTTCTTTAGACATGTATCTCTTCAACTTCTCATAGTCTAGTTAATGTTGCTTCTGCTTCATGCAAAATGTGAACCCTCCTTGATGAAAACACTTGTGATAAAAAACTGCCCACCTCCTGTTCCTTATGCTATAGTTATCACGTCTTGTACATCTACAAACAGCTTCTAGGATTTGGGTTAAACATTCATAAGGCCTGGTTTCCTTCCCAAGCAGGAGTGCCTTCAGGAGAAAATGAAAGTGTTCTGCATCTGTGAACAGTGCTGTGAATTCTCCAAACAGGAAATAAAGCCGACATATTTTATGGAGGAGTACTTAGGTCTAATTCTTTCATTGTGTGCAGTATACAGGTGGTTATTTGAGGTAAGGATATCATGTATAGACAGAGTGATCCACGTACACATGAGACACCTGTGCCTTGTGCAGTCACATGTCCTGAACTTACAGACCTTTTCCTCCCCAATCATGGTACTCACAGCTATGTCACCATTGGTCACTGCCATCCCTCAGAAGTGTGCGTTTCCCATCTCTGACTATGCTAGTATATAGCATTATAGTTGGGACACAATTTTAAAGTCTAGCTATCTGTTTAGAGTTGATTGTTTTACTTTTTAGAGAATATATAATTTACACGTCATCTTTTGGAATACATTTTATTCTCTTGCCCTGCAATTATCTTTTGGTGAAGGGTACTGCTAATTTTAAGTTATATATGTATATGTGTTAATAATATGTGAAGGAAATGCTATTTTATGCTATGTGGCTGGCTCTACCACATTTAGAAAGTTAATTTTTAGCAACTAGAGAATGTGTTTATCTAACTTGCCAAGAATAGGCATTTCAGGCTCTTCTTTTATTCATTGTCTGGGATAGTTCTTATCTCATCCCTATTCTAACCCTGAGCTATCCTTGCTTTGGCTCACCACTCATGCAGGGGCTGCTCACTGGCCATTCCACCTGAGAATGGTCCAGTCTCTTCTACCCTCATTTATGTAAATTTATGAAGCAGGATCTCACTCTGTAGCTGAGGCTGGCCTTGAATGTGTGGCAATCTTCCTGTCTCAGCCTCCCAAATCCTAGCAAGCAGTACTGAGTGCCCACTCTTTTAACATTCTGATCAGGGTGCAGACACTGTGTAAAAGTTGTCTGTACTCGTTGCTTCTCTGCACTTGTAGATAAACTGTGTGGCACATTCTCCCCTTATTGGAACTTACTGGTTCCTCGTAAAATTTAACATGGCGATTTATGTGAAGAAAAAATAAAAAGCTCAAGAGAAAGTAGATTGGACATGATGCATACATTTACATATTTTTAAAAAATATTCAAATGAAAATAATCCCAGTGTTTAGTTACATTATTCATCATTCTACATAAAATAACCTAGTAGAGACATGGAAGTAACATTTGAAGCTATTCAAAACTCAGATACCTTTTCAAATCTGCATAATCATTCTTTGTTGGCACCCTTGACCAGTGACCATTATTTCTGGTTTTCTTAAGTATTCTCTTCATCTTTTGGTGTGTGTGTGTGTGAGAGAGAGAGAGAGAGAGAGAGAGAAATGGGAAGTTTCCTGTAGATGCATGTGCAGGTGTGCATGCCCCTTGACTGTGTGGAGGTCAGAGGAGACATCAGGGGTTCTGCTATATCGCTTCTTGCCTACTCCCATGACATATTCTCTCATGGGGAATATAGCTAGGCCAGCAGTCCTCATCAATCCTCTTGCTTTTTTCCCAGCACAGAGCTGGGTTATAGGTTTGTGTCTGTTTGTCTGTCTAAATGTACACCAGGGAAAGCATCTGAGTGTCCTGGGTTAGTTCTAAGGCACCAGCAGAAGAAGCAATGTCCTTGGGATAAAGATATAAACATTTTAACCCTTTGTTTACATTCACTTCCTTCTGAAAAAATGAACTATTTGGGAAATACTTAGCTGAATAGTTGTTAGGGTCTTTGAGAAATTTATGTTACACTACATTGTGTGGGTAACTCCTTTGAGCTGAGGGAACGGAGCATCTGAATTTAGCATATGCACAGTCACATGGAAGCCTCAACTGTCTGCTTGTGACCTTGTGAACAAGGCCTTCTCAGCCTGGAAGATCTAGCTCGCTTCTCCCACTAGCTCTGGTGGAGGCCTGTCATTCTCTAGTGTCAGGTTTGCCTATTCCAGAGGAAATACCCTGTGTCCCCCAACACGCCAGTCCATGGAGCTTTTCTGGTTTTAAGCTATAGTAACATTTGTCACCTGATTCTGCTTGCTCTTATGTGTGCAATTCTCATCTTCTCCTGGGGGCCTGAACTATAACTTCTATTCTCATTAGGCCTCTATGAAAATAGACAGACTGATTAGAGCTTGATTTTTAAATTCAGTGATGACCATCTGTGAAACTAAGGAATTTTTGGACAAATTAAATATGAAAACTTGTTTTAATTAAATATTTCTCTTTTTTGCCAGGGTCATTGACATTAAATGGCCATTTTAGGCTATACACTGCTGGATCCATTTTGTAAAGTAATATAAATAGGTGTCAAGAATTTTAAAACTGAGATGTAAGGAGGAGAGATGCTGGGTCAGGGGTGATAAATCTGAGGCAAAATACAGTCATATAGGTATGAAATATAATGTGATGTGGGATTCCCTTCTGTATGCTGTCTATATGTTTTAGTACCATTGGTTAATAAAGAAACTGCTTTGACCTATGGCAGGGCAGAATACTGCTAGGCCAGAAGTCCAAACAAAGATACAGAGGTAAAGAAGGTGGAGTCAGAGAGACACCATGTAGCTGCTGAAGGAGAAAGACATCAGAACCTTGTGGCAATACACAGATTAATAGAAATGGGTTAATTTAAGATGTAAGAGTTACTTAATAAGAAGCCTAAGCTATTGGCCAAACAGTGTTGTTATTAATATAGTTTCTGGGTGATTAATTGAGTCTGGGCAGCCGGGAAACAAAGAAGTGTCTCTGGTTACAATAATGAGAGCTGGCAAGGTGGTTGGTTCAGTGGGTAATGGTACTTGCTGATATGAGTTCAATCCCTGGGACTCACATGTAGGAGAGAACCAACTCCCACAGATTGTTCTCTGGCCTCCATATATGCACCATGGTACACATGCATCATTTAAAAAAATTTAAGAGTTAGCATTGAAACATTTTTTTTGTAGTCAAGCATGGTGGCACACACCTTTAACACCAGCACTTGGGGGCAGAGGCAGGCATCTCACTGAGTTTGAGGCCAGCCTGGTCTACAAAGTAAGTTCCAGGACAGCCAGAAAAGAGAAACCCTGTCTCTAAAAACAAAAACAAACAGACAAAGGGTTTTTTACAATAACTTTTTGTAAGTATTGTTGCATCTTGAAGAAATAATTCTAAATCACAAAAAGGAAAAGAAAATAAATCTTCACATGAAAACATATTCATGGTAAGATTATCTTTATATTAATGTTCAAAAATATCATTTGAGAAAATACACAGCTAAGAGAGAATGTTGTGTAACTTCAAAAATGGGTGCCTGGGACAGGTTGGATCTCTGCAGAGCATAGAATGACTTACTGTCACCAAGAGAAGGATCTGGTCCAGCACTCTTCAGCTCAGGGAGTTCTCACTCAGTCCTTTATCCAGGCAAAGGCAGAATCACTGCATGTGGGGCCCTTAAATTCATTGGAAATTCTTGGTGACCCATCCACTCTGTGGAGTGCACAGATGGGTACATAATCTAATAAAGTAATGGATTCTGGTTGATCTAGAATAGATAGACAGGGGACTGAGCTTCCAATATGTTGAAAGTTCCATCAGGTTAAAAAGCAGAAAAGAACAACGACAGCAAATGGGAGCAGCCAATACCACAGAAAAAGGGAAAGAGAATATGCTGAGAAATAGAACTGAAACTTAAGTGGTGGGAAGGACAGGAAAGGAAACTGAAACTCAGCCAGCAGCACAAGGAAAACAAAATTCTGACCCTAAGGAGTCCCAGCAGGTAGGAGGAGTCTCAGAACTAGCATTATCGAAAGTCAAACTTCCCCAAGTGATAAGTGGACTGGAAATGAATGAGCCTGACCTTGTTACCTCTCTCTGTCGAGGAGAGATAACAGCTTGTGTCAGCTTGACAAAGAACAGGGCAGCAAGGCACCAGGCTTTGGGGGGGCCTTAGGGAGCAGGGGACTGGTGCAGGTCCTGGGCCTACCCTATTGACTCTCGTTTGTGTAAGCAAGCTCTCCAGTCACCAGAGTTCAGGGTCAGGGCTGGAGTTCCACAGGAGCTCCTGTGAACCGACTCCTAGAAGCAACAAGAGGGAAGCATGAAGGACAAAGGCTGGGGTATATTGACTGGCCTGGTTCAGAGGGCACCTGTGTGAGGACAGTGGCGTGGCCAGTCATCCCCAGAGGTCAAGACAATGGAGCATATCAGGAAACCAAGGTGAGGCGCACAGGGCATGGGAGCAGTACACACAAGACCCTGCATTCAGAAGAGCCCTAAAGACTGCCAATGAAGGCCAGGAAGAGTGGTGCACACCTATAACCCCAGTTCTCGGCAAGCTGAGGCAGGAGGACCAGGACTCTGATACCACGCAGGCTTCATGATGAATTTGAAGTCAGCATCTCGTATATGAGACCCTGTCTCAAAAATCAGGAAACAGGTTCTGCGAATGCCATCTTGGAGTTTTAATAAGTTTTAATTTCTTTCTAATTAAAATGTAATTACATCATTTTCCCTCTCCTGCTTCCAACTCCTCTCATGACTCCTTCCTCCTTTTCTTAATTATTCTTACATATATAAACGAAACATGCATTGTTATTACATATACACATACACACATATATAATCAAATACATATACAACCTGCTGAGTTTGTTTAGTGTTGCTTGTAGGTATGTATGTTTTCAGAGATGACTACTTGGTATTGGTAACTGGTTAGATAGCTCATCCCTGGAGAAGATGATTCCCCTCTTTCAGGAATCATTAGTTGTCTGTAGATCTTCATCTAGGGGTAGGGCCTCATGAAATTTCGCACATCCACTTGGCATTGTTAGCTGGTATTGCCATTGTTCAGGTCTTGTTTAGCAACTGTATTGCTAAGATCACATTGGTGTACCTCCCTGTCATATCTAGAAGACAGCCACACAGCGGACTTCCTTGTGTTCTGGCTCTTATAGTCTTTCTGTACCTTGTTTCCTAATGTTCCCTGAGCCTTAAATGTGGAGATGTGCGAAAGATGTGTTAACTGGGATTGGGCAGCTCATGGTCAGTTGGTTGATGCATTTTGACCAGTTGTGGCTTTCTGTAATGATCTGCAAAAAGGGGTGGGGTTTTTGTTTTGTTTTTGATGAGAGATGAGAACTACACTTACCTGTGGACATAAGGCTACATATTTAGTATGCAATTAGGAATTATACTGGTTGAGGACATTTGGTAATAGGTTTTCCTCTAAGATCTATGGCCTCACTAGCCACAGGTATTTGGTTGAGTTTCCACTACCAGGCATGAATTCCCTCCTGTATAGTAGAACTTTAAGTCCATTTAGATAGCTATTGGTCACCACCAAGACGTGAGTGCCATTGTTACAGCATTAGGGATACCTTGCTATGCTGGCCATTGTTTTGGTTCATAGGTTTCACACCTTGGAAGGACTGGTGATGGCTTTTCTCCACTGGCAACTTGCAGAGCACCTTCTGCTACTATAAAAGTTAGTCCTCAGGGAGGAGGCTTCTAAGCCAGATCCAACTCCAATCCTCTGAGGTCTATGTCCAAAGAGTGCAGTTTCTTCAGTAATAGTGGCTTGTCTTCAGATTCTGGGAGGTATCGAAGGGCAATAGCAATATTCTGTATTGTCTAGGGAGTCTCTTGGATTCCCCTGACCAATAACTCAAAATAAGATCTCTCACACCTGCTACTGGGATTTTTATTAGATTGTTTATGGATCTTAGAGGGTGAGCATTATAATCCCAAGTGGTATAACTTCATTAAAAATATAGATTATAAATATGTAATGTTAGGTAATATACAATAATATGATTCCCAATGGCTTTTCAAACATCCTTAGTGTTATTTATCCTTGCTTCCCCTCCCTCTTCTATATTTTCCTCCTCTTCCCCCATTAAAGCTTCCCCATTTTCCCCATTTTCTCTCATATCACCTTCATCCTGCTATGTCCCTATTTTGAGCATGCCCCAAACACGCTACCCCGCCCCTTGCATTTGGTCCCTATTTTCTTTGGTTACTCCACTTTACACATTCACATATGAAGACTTGAAGCTAGGGTTCATAGATAAGAGAGAACATGCATCATTTGTCTTTCTGGGTCTGAGTTAACCACACTCAATATATTTTTCATTCATTTATCTGCAAATTTTAGGATTTTTTAATGAATGAATATTATTCAACTGTGTATATGTACCACATTTTCAATATCCAGTCATCTAAAGAACTGCTGCTTAGGTTGGTTCCATGTCCTGGCTGTTGTGATGAGCTGCAATGAACTTGGTTAAGCAAATGTTTCAAGAACAGGATGTCAAGTCCTGTGGGCATATGGTGAGGAGGAGTATAGCTGGGTCCTGTGCAAAAGTCATGTGTAGTTCTTCGAGAGTTCTCCACACTGGTTTCCATAGTGGCTGCACCAGTGAGCAATCCTACAAATGGTGAAGGGAGGGATCACCTTTCCCTGTGTCCTCCCAACATGGGTTGTAAGTTGTTTTCTTGATCTTAGACATTCTGTTTGGGGTAAGATGGAATTTCAAAGTTTCTTTGATTTGCATTTCCTCAATTACTTAGGATGATGAGCACTTTTGAAGAAATTTATTAGTCATTTTTATTTCTTCTTTTCAGAACTATCTGTTTTGATCTATAGCCCCTTTTATCTTTATTTCCCCCTTTTTTATTAAAAACAGATTATTTTCTCGTATGATAGATCCTGATTACAGTTTCTCCTCCCTCTACTCCTCCTGTTTCTTCCCCATCTCCCCTCCAATCAGGATCCACTCCCTTTCTGTCTGTCATTAGAAAAGAACAGGCTTTTAAGAAAGAACAACAAAATATAATAAAATTAAATAAAAACCATTATATTGAAGTTGGAGAAGGCAAACCAACAGAAGAAAAAGAGCCCAAGAGAAGGCACAAGAACCCAAGGCCCATTTGTTGGCACACTCAGGAGTCCCATGGAAACACTAAACTGGAAGCTGTAACGTTCATGCAGGGGACCTGGCGCAGCCCCATGTTGTCCCTGTGCTTGCTGCTTCTGTCTCTGAGTTCATCTCAGCTTTGTTTAGTTGATTTAGAGAAGCAGTTCTCAACCTGTGGGTTACAATCCTTTGTTGAATGATCCTTTCACAGGGGTCCCCAAAGACCATTAGAAAGCACAGATATTTACATTACAATTCATAACAGTAGCAAAATTAGAGTTATGAAGTATCGATGAAATCATTTTATGGTTGGGGTCACCACAGCATGAGGAACTGTATTAAAGGTTCACAGCATTAGGAAGGTTGAGAACCGCTTTTGTGGGGGTTCTTGTTCTCCCAGTGTCCTCCACCCACTCTGGCTCTTACACTCTTGCTGCCTCTTCTTCCTCCGGGTTCCCTGAGCTCTGATGGAGACAAATTTTGTGGGGCAGTCCCATTTAGAGCTGTTCCAAGGTCTCAGTCTCTGTGCAATGTCTGCAGAGCTTGCCTTTTAACTGGGTCTTTGTTTTCTTGTTTCTTTGTTCTTTGAGTTCTTTGTATAGTCTGGATATTAATTGTGTTGGTTTGAAAGAGAAATGGTCCCCAAAGGGAGTGGCATTATTGGGAGGTGTAGCTTTGTAGGAGTAGGTATGGCCTTGTTGGAGGAAGTGCTTCACTGTGGAGGCAGGTTTTGAAGTCTCGTATATGCCCAAGTTTTGCTCAGTGTGATCCTCAGTCCACTTCCTATTGCCTGCGAGATTAACACTCTCAACTCCAGCACCATGTCTGCCTGCACGCTGCCATGCTATCCACCATGATAATGATGGACTGAACCTCTGAACTGTAAGCTGCCATCTAAACTAAATGTTTTCCTTTATAAGAGTTGTTGTGGCCATGGTATCTCTTCACAGCAATAGAAACCTGAACTAAGACAATCATCTATGTATGTATATTCATCTATATATGTATAGATGACAAAGATTCTCCGCCACCCTGTGGCTTCCTCTTTACTTAATTGACTGTTTCCTTAGTAGTAGAGAAGTTATTAGTTTTATGAGGTCCCACTTGTCAATTGTTGGCCTTAATTCCTAGGCAAAAGGGTTCCTACTCAGGAAGTCCTTTCCTCCACCTATGTCATATAGGGTATTTCCTATGTTTTCTTTCAGCAATTTCAGTGTTTTAGGTTTAGGTCTTTGGTCCATTTGGAGTCAGTTTCTGTGCAGGGTGATAGATACAGCTATCATTTCATTCTTCTGCATGTGCACATTCAGTTTTCTTGACACCATTTGTTGAAGATCCTCCCTTTTCTCCAGTGTATATATTAAATATCATATAGCTGCAGTTATGCATACTCATGTTTGGGCCTTCTAAACCAATTTACAAAATCAGTAGCTTTTCTATATACCAACAATAAACATTCTGAAAAAGAGATCATGGATACACTCCCATTCAAAATAGCCTCAAAGAAAATAAAATGTGAATCAGCCAAACAAGAGAAGTAAAAGATCTTTATGATGGAAACTTTAAATGTTTGAAGAAAGAGATTGAGAAAGGCACTAGAAAATGGAAAGATCTCATTATTTTTTTTACCACTGTGTAGTACTCCATTGTGTAGATGTGCCACATTTTCTTTATTCATTCTTTGGTTGAGGGGCATCTAGGTTGTTTCTAGGTTCTTGCTATTACAAATAATGCTCCTATGAACATAGTTGAGCACATGTCCTTATGGTATGATTGAACATCCTTGGGTATATACCCAACAGCAGTATTGCTGGGTCTTGAGGTAAGTTGTTTCCTAGTTTTCTGAGAAATCATCATACTTATTTCTAAAGCAGCTGTGCAAGTTTGCACTCCCACCAGCAATGGAGGAGCATTCCCCTTACCCCACATTTTTCCCAGCATAAGCTGTCATCAGTGTTTTTGGTCTTGACCATTATGACAGGTGTATAATAGAATCTCAGAGTTGTTTTGATTTGCATTTCTCTGATGGCTAAGGATGTTG
>LOJH01023094.1:1441-19639 GCA_001685095.1 Ellobius talpinus | reverse complement strand
GGAATGAAGAATACACTTGGTGGGCTCCTTTGTGAACTGGGTGTGGCTCAATAAAGCAATTTCTGAGACTGAGGATATGCAAATTCACACTTCCAGAGCCAAAGAGCAAAGAGAAGACATGAACAGGAGAATAAAAACCCAGAAGACCAAGCACCATGGAACCGTGGGAGTGTAACATGCATATAAGAGGATGCCAGAAGGAGAAAGCAAGGGGCAGGAGTAATAGTTCAGCAATTATGAATGAGCATTTCCCCAAATGAATGTTAGACTCCAAACCACATAACCAGGCATCTCAGAGAACACTGAGATCAATGTCAAACAACAACAACAAGAACAATACAAAAAAAGACACCAAAATAGAACAAAATAAAACAAGAACCAAGCCAAACTAACAACAACCCTCTCCCATAATGTTCACTCCAAGATATATTAAAGACAAGCTTCACAAAATAAGAACTAAAGGGACAGTCCTTCATAGGATCCAGAGCTACACCTGATCTGTAGAAGCACACAGCTGAAGATCATGTTCGCCTCGTAAGGAACCACATAAGCAAAAAGATAATTGAGGGGTATACTAACAGCGCTGAGGGAAAAAAAAATCCCACTGAGTTAAAATCTGTACTTTGTGAAACTATTCTTCAAAACTAAAGCAGAGGAGAAAGGCACAGCAGCTAACATTTGTAATCTCAGTGCTCAGGAGGCAGAGGCAGGAGGATGACTCCAAGTTTGAAGCCAGTAATTCCAGGCTACATAGTGATTCCCGACCATTCGTTAGTGGATCAATAAAAGGACAGATGCCTTAAGAAGACATATAAATCCTTTTTTAAAGCATGGGTGAGGGTTTATTAAGCAAATAAAACTTACCAGCGGCGACACCCCCGAGAACTATGGCTCCCGTACCACAGCCATCATTAGCTGCCTACAATTCCCCAGGGAAGGGTGGGCTTCGTGAGCCCGCTCTCATCACGATGGGGTGTTTGTGAGTCCAGTCTAGTGCTGGTCATGTCCAGGTATCCAGACACTTCTGCTGTTAGTTCATCAGTTCAACAGTCACATTAGAAAGACACGGAGACCCTTAACATGTATGCAACTAAGAGCAGAACACCTTAAGAAGAAATTCCAAGTTTTAAAATAAATTGAATAAAATGGAAATTAATAGAACTGAAAAGGCAAAGTATTCTAATATTTTAAATGGGTATTTCATCACTATTCTATCAGAAATGGCCTTATCCTGCAGATAGATTAAAAACAGAAAAGACTTAGGTGAATTCAACAGTACTATCAATGAACTGCATATAACAAAAGTCTCTGTGTCACCACAACCAGAAATGACAGAAAAAGACTTTGTTTTCATGCTCTCATGAACCCAAGATAGATCACATTCTGGACTATAAAACAAATAAAAAATAATAGCAATTCCACAATGTCTGTTTGGGGACTAGAGTGAGATTAAACTAGAAACCAACAACAGAAAGATTGCTGGGAAATTCCAAAAACGCTTTCTGTGAGATTAAGCAACATGCTTCCAAATAACAGATTGGGCAAAGAAGAAATCCCAAAATAAAGTTAAAATTGAACTGAATGAAATTGAAAAGATATTTTGTCAAATTGCTTGGAGGGAAATTTAGAGCATGGAATGTAAATCTAGGAGAAAGAAAAAAAATCTAAAAATCAATATGTGGCTTCCACCTTAGGAAAATGAGAAAAGGGCAAATTAAATCCACAAGAGGCAGAAGAAAAGAAACAATATTTAGAGCAAAAAATTGATGAAACTGAAACCAGGAAATCCATAGAGATAAATAAACAAAGCAAACTCTAGTTCTTAAAAAGAAATTCAGTGAAAGCAGTGTGCTTTGATTTGGCCTGTCTGAGGAATGAGATGATACAGATTGCTAAGTCGGACTGAAAGAAAGATGACTGCGGAACAATAAACATCAAGAGGATAATGAAGGGGACTTAGGAAAATCTCCAGATCATCTCCATCGTGGCTGCTTCCTGGAAAGCAGGGTCATGTGTCATCTCTTGCCCTTAGCACCTGAAGCTCCAGAAGGTGAACACTGCAAACAGATGGAATATTATGTACCATTTCCATGAGACCTTCAGCCTTCAGTACCCTGATGTTACAGCCTCAGCTTCAATGATTCCTCTTAGTCTTTATCTCATAGCTTTGGCTCTGCCTGTTGTTGAAGTGGTAGAAGATGCGGATGTAACTACTCTTATTACAGGCATTAATGCATGCTTGGAGATGCTCGAACCAAGCAAAAATAATCAGACGTGACTTGGGAGGGCCCTTCTGAATTAGACTTTGCCCTGACTTTTAAATCTTGGTGACACTGAGTCTGAATCTGAGGTTTGATCTCTAGGTTTCCAACAAATGTTAAATACATTGGCTTCAACAAAGGCTGTTCCCCATAAAGCAAAAATAAATGCTTGTTAAATGGGGAAAAATGTCTTCTTTAGAACAAGTAATGCCCTAATGATGACATCTATAATTAGCACCTGTCAAGGAAGATGTCTGACTTACCTCTGCACATGTGTTATTTCAGCTTCTGAATTCTCAAAGTCACATGCAAGGGGAAGGTAATGTTATGTTAATTACGTCCATACTGATTTCTCAATCTGCAGGATGTATCCATTTCTGATGGAATAGTGTTGCCGTCTCTACTTAAAACATTTGTCCTTGCACTTCTCTATGTTTAATTCTATTCAGTTTAAAATGCTTAAAAATGTAGCTTGGAATTTTTAATGCCCTACTGTTATCCACATGCACATTAAGGCTTTTTGGTTTTGGGGGGGAGGGTGTTTGAGACAATATCTGTCTATGGAGCCCTGCTTATCTTGATACTCACTATTTAGACCATGTTGGCCCTAAACTTGGAGATATTTTTCTGCCTCTGCCTCAGAGTATTGAAATTAAAATCATGCACGACCATGACCAACTTCCACATGAAGGTTTTTTAATGTCTCCTTGACTTGGCTGTTGTACCTAGGACCTCCCCCTTCTGACTCATAGTGACTCCTGCCTCTGTGTCCTAAGCACTGAGATCACTCATGTGTGTGTGTGTGTGTCACTGTGCTCTTTTCTTCTATTTAACATTTTACACTCTAGTCCCCAAGAGTACAGAATTCTAAGTTGGTAGGATTGTTCTCTCTTGAGCTTTTTAATATTTTAGTCAATTCTCTTATTGCTTACCTCGTAAAGCAGAGAGCCCGGAGGGTGTGGATGGAAAAAGTCAGCCTTACTCCAGTAGACCTTGAGTGACTCATTATTATACATCACAATAATTTATAGCATAAATATACCATTGAGTTATCATGGAAAGTGATCTAAGTGGTAAGTTGGCACATTGGTTATCTGGGAAAAGTGGCTTGTATAACATATGTCTTTCCTCAAGGAAGCCAGGTGAGTAAGGCGATGCTTTGCTCTATGCAAATTCCTCTTGCTTCCAGAAAGTCTGAGAACGCAGTTTCATCACTCCTTCTCTAGGAAGAGAGCTGAGAGAGACATTAAGGGATCTCTCTTCCCATTTAAGCATAGAGAGGGCAAGATGGGAGAGGTTGTGTATGGGGAATAGCCAGAGTGGGTCTGGTGTGCACACCTGAGATGCCAGAGGGCCCAGTGCAAAGAGCTGCACACTCACAGGATATGAACTAGCAAATGTTTCTCTTGGCGGTGCTTACATGTTCTCAAAAGCCACACCTTCAACCCCATTGCCTTCTTGGGGCTTTTTGAGACAAAGGTAGAGGGTTGAAGCTCCTCTTTGGGGAAAGGCTAGCATGGAGAGTCATCCCCCCCTTACTCACAGACAGAAGGGCTGCCTGCCCCTAGTTTGCTCCTTCAGGACCCACTACATTAACAGACCGAGTTCCCCTGCATTTGTCTCTTAACATCAGTTTCATGATTTTGGAAACTTCCCCGCTTTCTTCAGTTGGGTCTGACAGGTGAACACACCCTCCACCATGTACTTCCCTCAGCTGAGGGAGACAGGAGTCTCTGTCTGTGCTCTGCCACAGACACCCTGAGAGGTCTGAGGAAGTAGTTTCCCCTAAGCAATGGGTGACCCATGCCCTTTCTCCAGAGCCCGGTCACAGTGAGGAGGGGAGTGTTTAGCTTTCTGGGATAAAAACACAGTAAGTAGTGGAGGTCCTTGGGCACGCGGGCTGGATGCATCTTAGAGAGCGGTACTGATGTATGACATCCATAACAGGGTCTGACAAAGACCCCAGCTGCAGAGACTCCCAGCCAAGCATCATAGATCTCATTTGATCTCAAAGTAGAGTTTCTTGTGTCCTATGAGAAATTGTAAGATTTTTTTCCCCTTAGGGACTTCCTAAGGAAGCAACGCCGAAGAAGGAAAGTGGGTATAGACATATGTTCTCATAAAGTAGAACCTAGCTTTAATGGAGAAATTTTCTTGAAAATAAAATTTCCCTGTTGCTCCAAAGACTTCCTTAATCCACATTAGTGAAGTGAGCATGAAGCAGGGACCTCAGCCCTCCAAATGGAGGCAGAATGGATGGGACAGGCCGTGTTTCTCTCATTGATACAGGCTGAGATTACCAGAGCTGGGCTTGAGTGAATAAGGATAACTGACTTTCCTTACATTCTGAGAAACTGAAAATATTCTTATGCGAATATGTGTCATCTTCTCAGGATGGCGGGTGCTGTGAAGGAAGTGGAAACAGCCCAAACTGCTGCATGAACCAGATGAAAGACCAAACGGTACCACAGCCTTCTGCTTCTGGAAGCCTAGTGGGGGGGCAGTCTAGGGTCTGGGGGAATTGCTACGCTCTTTCCACATTCTTGGCAGTGACGTTGGAAGAAGGAAGAATGAGAGGCCGTGGAGCTCAGATGTTGAAGGTGCCATGGTACTCATTACTTCTGGGTTCTCTGACAAGGCCTCCTTGTTCCTTCTTCCTGGTGCTGACTGCCCTCTTCTGGAAACAAGCTCACCTGGAAGAAGAGCCCGGTCAATGCATCTGAGCATCTGACACTTGCTATTCTCTTTCCTTACAGGTTGTTCCCTCAACATCTTTATTCAAACCAGAGGATTTCAAGCCCTTAGATCCCACTCAAGAGCCCATCTTCCCCCCAGAGTTGCTGGTAGGTGATGCTGGAGATGTCTAGTCAAATACCTGTTCTGTGAGCTCCTGGGTTCTACTTTGTTTACATGGCTGCTGAGAATTTTGTACCATTTTGGCTTAGATTTTAGCTTAGTTCTCCTTCCTTTTTCTGCCATTTCTAGGAATTAAAGACCTTCTGTCCCATGCTCCCATCCCATCCCATCTCATCTTTTCCTTTTCCTTACATTGGTCATACAGTTAGAGATTCCATGTCTGTGTTTCTTGATGAACTTTGAGCCCCACAAGAATAGACACTGTTCTCTGCAATACACTGTTTATCAATAGCAGGCACTGTTGATTATATCTGTTGATTATATTGTTATATCTGTTGATTATATTGTTATATCTGTTTCCACACTCTATCAATTTGTGGACCTCCTGGCTATCTCTATGTGTGAACCCATCAAGCCATCTATTTCTCCATCTATAAGCATCATACTTCTTTAAAGGAAACAAAACAGTTGCATTAGAAGGACATGAACATGGATTGTGTTTCTGTCTTAGAGATCCTCATGCCGACTTTCTCATTTTCATTTATATTTATTGCAAGGAAAGACTCAAGCCTTCTCCAGTGTTTCTTGGAGATGTAGGCTCCTGAAGGTTTAAAGGCTCAAAGGTCAGAGGACAGATTATCAGTGCTACTGGCCTATCCTTCCCTGGACTGTGAACCCTTGAAGACACCATCAGTTTGATGCCTGGGATTTCTTCCCACCAAGTGTCATTCATATGTGCTACATTCATGCTTCCTCCGCATGCACTCTGCTCTTTGGACACCTGTCCTCCTGACCTTTAACCCTTCCCACTCCTTGTCCACTGTCCTTCCTGGTGACAGTGTGGAACAGTGTCAAGAATCTGAGATTTCTGGTTTGGGCTTCTCCTAGCAGGTGGCTTTTGGCAGGTACCATAACCTTGATCTTCAGATTGTTCTTTCAGTGGCAGCAGCAAGGCTCAGAGTGCCTCTCTCACCAAGCTCTTCTCAAGAGTGCTATGATGTACTGAATAGGGCCAACAGAAACTGCCTGTAATCCCCCTCACTTTTCTCTTGGCATGTACTCTTCCTTCTCAGTTTGGTATTAGACAAGTCAGTAAACAGGCTGATCCCACTGCAGATGTAATATGGTTCCTCAGGGGAAGGGTGGTACGAAGGAGACAGTGCAGTAAGCTAACTATACTTCCCAGAGGCTGAAAGACACTCCCCAGAAGCAGCTGCGTTTTGAAGGGGAGCGTGTGACCTGGATCCAGGCTTCGACCATGGGAGAACTGCTCGACTTCAAAGCTCAGCACCCTTATGCCAAGCTGGTGGTGGGGAACACAGAGATAGGTAAGGCTGCATTGGGACCTTTGAGCATTGCTGGGATCATTCTGCCCCTCTAGTTCTTCCCTGAGTGTTACCCTACTCTCTATTCATTGATTCACTGACTGCTCACTGAAGCCCACTGAACTCAGGGCATATGGACTCCCAGGACATTGGCTTTGGAGTCAGGGAGGTCTGGTCCAGTCCCTTACTGTGTATCCTAGGAAAGGTTCCTTGACTTCTCATTCTGTGTATGGGGTGGTAAACATCTCAGAGGGCTGCTTGCATATCAGGTGTGATCCTTACACTTGCTGAGTTTCTCTGTGGACATCCCTGGAGTGCCAACTGTGACCCTTCCAATTTCTGGGAAGAGCTAGGGACACAAAAATCTAAGAGGAAAAGTTCCTTCCTTCACAGCTTTCCTGGTCTAGGAGGGGTGGGAAAAATGCTGGCCAAGTATCCAGGCCTGTGTCTGATCAATGCTAGAGGTCTGTAAATGGTGTGAGTGTGTGTGCATGTGTACGTGTACATGTGTGCGTGTGTGTGTGTGTGTGTGTGTATGGTGGTCAAAGGAAGATAGCGCGAGTCCTGCTCCTTCGTGTGGTGCCTTATACCCCGAAATAGTATCCTCAGTGAACTTGGAGCTCAGCTGAGCAAGCCCCACAGTGTACTAGGGTTAAGGGTATATGTAGCCACTCCTAGTCTTTTACATGGGTGTTGGGGATTTGAACCCAAGGACTCATGGTTGTAGTGTATGTGTATGTATGTGTAGTGAAGTGTATGTGTATGTATGTGTAGTGTAGTGTATGTGTATGTATGTGTAGTGTAGTGTATGTGTATGTATGTGTAGTGAAGTGTATGTGTATGTATGTGTAGTGTAGTGTATGTGTATGTATGTGTGTGTATATGTACATGTAGTATAGTGTATGGGTATATATGTGTAGTGTAGTGTATGTGTATGTATGTGTAGTGTATGTGTATGTATGTGTATTGTAGTGTATGTATATGTGTGTGTAGTGTATGTGTTGAGAGGTGGTTGTCAGGCAATGCTTGAGAAATCAAAACAGCTGCCTGGAGTCTGGCTCTGGTTTCTGAAGGAGCTCAACTCCTTAAATTCTGGTTGTATCCCCAGTCTACCCAGGACAGCCTTGCTTGGATCAGTGATGGAGCACAGTACTGACTCTGTCCTCAGAAGCACAAATGGGGTACAAAGGCCCCCATGTGTAGCTTTGTGACACACTGTGTTTAGGGTATGAGATATGTCTCTGTGGTGTGATTTGAAGGCTGTGACTCAGTAGCATTCATGGTGGTTGGTGCTCTTGTTGTCCATATGGTTGTGGCCCTCATATCCTTTGTCTATATAACTAGAGTTCTAGGGACCAAGGGTAGCTTGGTTTGACGTGTCTAGAAGGATCTCTGGTGATGTTTTGACTTTGGGCATGCTTCTCTCTGTGAGTCAGGCAGTGCTCTGGATTATAATAAGATCTTATGAGCTCCACAATTAGAAATAATTTCTCAAGACCATTTCCATCTACTCTACTCCCCCCTCCTTATACACACACCACACAAAGTAAAGACCTGGCTACAGCCAGTGCAGGCTGTGAGGGGAGTGAGTCTAGAAAAATCCTTACTAAGATGGAGCTCATTGTGCCAGCCTGTGTCCTGTCTTGGGAGTGAACTCCTCAAAGTGGGATGGCCCTTTGAAGCCCTAAGCCACATCAAGATGGAGAGCTGGGGTTTCTGTTTGATTCCCCATCTGTGAGGGTATTGGCAAGACCTAGAGAGACAGCGCATCATCTGGATCCGAGGGAACGGAGGAGCAGCATCAGCAGAGGCTTCTAGTGATTAGCTGGGGTGGAGACAGAGACTGGACAAAGATGCAGCCCCACCAAGCCACGCACCTTGAACCCAGACAGAACTATTGGAGATCAGAAGACAGATTTGAAGTTTTATGTCTCATTTTCTTCTTTGGTTTTAAGGATCTGACATTTTTGCTAGTCTATCCCACCCCTAACAATGGCTCCAAGACTGAAATGCGCTTGTTATTAACTGTGGATTTGAGCAAAACAGTTGGGGTTAATGAGATAGTTCGGTGGAGAAAAGACACTAGCTACATCAGTCTGATGGCCTGAGTTCAATCCCTGGGACCCTTGGTGGAAGGAGAATTGTCCTCTGATATTTACATGATCATCATGTCATTCGTATGCTTTCATTGCATACATACATGCAAATAACCATTTTTAAAAAATGTTGGACATTTCTGAACCTCAGGTTCCACATCTATAAAAGGAAACATACAGTCACTCACAGGGTGATTAAGACTATCAAATGAGTTCAAATATAAGTACTTGAAAGAATTTTGGACATCCCTTAATGTCCTGTGTTTTCAAATGCCATCACACAAAACATCGCAGTGAATCTGAGGTCATTTTATTTATTTGTTGAGAGAAAGGCAGAGATTATGACTGACCTAGTCCCTCCTCATCTGTTCTGTTTCCAAACCTCCCCCTGGTGTTAAATGTGTGTGCATCCTGTGTGTGATATGGGAAACTGCTAATGTTTCTAACCCAGGTTTCTCATTTTTCAAAGGCATTGAAATGAAGTTTAAGAAGATGTTATTTCCTCTGATTGTCTGCCCAGCCTGGATCCCTGAACTGAATTCAGTGAAGCATGGGCCTGAGGGTAAGGCTGCCTCCTGCTTTCCCTGGAGTCCATCTGGTACAGGGGTAGGGAGTGAGCTGGGAAGGAGATAGCCCTTACCACCATCTCCCCACCCCCGAGTATATGCAGTCAGTGTTAGCAAGATGCTGCAAGAATCTTGGTGTTGTCTTTGGTCCTGATGACATATTGGATCACATGGAGGTGGAAACAGAGATGGAGATGATAGTGTTTGTGTGCTTTTGCGTTTCTTCCTTTAAGCCAGAACTCACCTCCAGAGGTCTTGATTTTACTGAGTTGAGAACTACTGGATTATAGGAAAGTGTATTGATTATAGGATCCAGAGGTATGAGCATAGTCCATTAGTTATGTCACTTCTCTGGGCCCTATCAAGATAGAAACCTTACTTTAGCCTGGCTCCAGTTTCACAAGAGCTGCACATCATAGGTCTTTCCAGCTAGGCGTGACTTTACATCCGGCATGTATCTACAGGAATCTCCTTTGGAGCCGCTTGCCCCCTTACTTTGGTAGAAAATGTCCTGGTGGATGCAGTCGCTAATCTTCCAGAACAGAAGACAGAGGTCTTCAGAGGTGTGCTGGAGCAGCTGCGCTGGTTTGCTGGCAAGCAGGTCAAGTCTGTGGCGGTGAGTCCTTGGGTCACAGGCAGAGAGGAGGAGCGGAGATCAGATTTTCTATAAGTCCCTGGGTACTACTCACGAAGGTGGTCTGTGGGTCACTGAGAAACACAGTTTTCCCTCAAGGTTGAAGAGACCCAGTGTTCTCCCCCCTCTTTCTCAGCTGTCCAAGATTCTCGGCAACTGAATGAGAAACATGTCAGAGAAGCCAGATCTGGGTCCCTTCAGAGTTTAGGGGTGAACCAGAGGCGCAGAGCTCCCTCCAGAAGAGGGAGGGGTCCATCTGTTGCCTGTTCTGTCAGTCTCCTGGAATTTCTGGTTTGTAGCTAGTACCATTCAGGTTCCTGGTTCACTTGGGCTTCATGCAGTTTGTGGTGTTGGGAGACAGCCTATCCTGTCCCACTCTATTCTTTGAAAAATTGCTTTTAAAGCTAAAGCAGAACAGCACAGAACACTTCCAAGCCCCTGCCCTGTCCAAGAACCACTTCTGGTTTCAGAGGAAGGAACACAGAGGCAGAAAGGCCATTGTGTCCCCCAGTTCTCCTAAGCGTGCTTCTGAGAAAGTTTCATTCCCAGTTCACATTGTTTTTCCTCCTTGGTTTCGGCAACAAGAACCTCTGTCTGATTCTTGTTCCATTTCCTTTCTTTGTTGAACTGCCAGAATGATCAGCTGCAAAAGGAACCAACTGTTCATCTCTGAGTTGTCCTCTTTTTCCTTGATCTCTATCTTGAACTTCATTTTACTAGCTCCTTACACCCTGGTGATAGCTCACCTCAATCCTTTAAGAATGAAACAAGGTTGGGTGAGGGAAAACAATTCTGAAGAACTTGCCAAAGTTTGCAGACACATGCGTATGTTTCCAAACTAAGAACCAGTACCAAGCGTTTTGATTTCAGGCTTCTGTGTTTCCTCGAATGACCATGTCTCACTGGGCTGCTCAGTCAGGTCCTCCAGTGCCCCCTGCCACAGCTGTCATCTCCTGCCCTGTATGCGGGAGCAGCTCTCACTCTCCGCTTGTTCTCACCAGTCCATCGGAGGGAACATCATCACTGCCAGCCCCATCTCTGACCTCAACCCTGTGTTCATGGCCAGCGGAGCCAAATTGACCCTCGTGTCTAGAGGTGAGCAACTGAGGCAGAGATCCATAAAGAACGACTTGGGAGAGGAACGTTTTACCACCTGGATCATTTTCTGGAGAAACAAAGCCCCATATTAAGTGGTCCCTAATGCTTTAAGGTTTGCATTCATAGAAGTTGCAGGAGTATCAATCCAGGTTAGAGGCTGAGAGAGTTAAGCATTTTCTTTCTTTTTGTTTCTTTTTTAAATTTAATCTTTTAATTAGTAGACAAAGTAGCAAGTTTCCTTACAGAATTTTTAAACATACTAAGTTTGGCTGGGCCTCCCCTCTATCTTCCTATCTCCCACCCTGTCCTCATTGTACCCTTTCACCCCCAGTATTTCCTCCTCTATTTCATACCACATGTATGTCTTTTTTTACTCTTCTTACCCATGCCCCTGAAAGCCCCTCGGTCATCATCATGGGTCCCTTCCTGGTTTCCTAGCCTCTACCCACACTTAATTCACATACAATCTAGTTCCCAGATGCAAGCTACCCGAAGGCAATCCTTGTTAGCTTTCTTGACCGAGGACAGTCAACAAGGAATTGATACAACTTTCTTGCCCTTATTCTGACTTCACACTCAGTGCCTTTGTATGGCTGCTTGAGCTTGGCTGTGGTGAGTGTATTTAGACCATAAAATGACACATTCCACAGACCAGGTCATTCTTCCCTCAGAAAAGGTGATTGTCAGACACTGATGAGAACACCCTGCTTAAGGACCTCAGAAAGGGACTTAGTTCCAATTTTGCCTGATGATTCCTCTGATCGTGGCATCGGAGAGCAGAGAGGAACTTGTCTCACTGGTGACTGTCCCCTGTTCCCAGTGTATCACCAGCCTCACCCACATGTGACTGTCATCATATTGTCCGCATGTAGGAACCAAGAGAACTGTTCGGATGGACCACACCTTCTTCCCTGGCTACAGAAAGACTCTGCTCAGTCCAGAGGAGATACTGCTGTCCATTGAGATTCCCTACAGCAGGGAGGTAAGAGGCTGGGAGTTGCTTCATGCTCTGCCTAAACTATACCACCGCCAGGCTGCATATAAGGGGCCAAAAGACAGTCTCAGAACCGTAGTTAGCACCTCTCAACTTTAACCTGGATCCATTCTCGCTGACATTGCCTTTGATGAAGCAACTCTATCATTTCTGGACAAGGAGAAGTTGTGGGGCATGGACTATGGAACTCAGCAGTCTGACAGGGGACCTAGAGGGGTTAGTCTCACGTTTCTGAGCCTCTGCGTCCTCTTTGTAAAATAGACACAGTGTAACCCGCTGTAGAGACTGCAGGGAAGACTGAAGGACAGAACTCATGAGGTTCTTGGTAGGTGTATGGAAGCTAGAGGTGGCCATCAACCAGCAGTTCACAGCACAGATCCAAGGACATCCCTGTTTGTTGGGTATTCCTGCCTTGTGCCAGTGATGTTATTTTCCCAAAGTCAGTGTATAGGTCCTGCGGGCCGAGTGAAGAAGCTGCCCTGGTGAGCCTCACAGCTGACCTTGGGCTGACTCACTGACCTTACTCTGGCTGGGCACTACTGGATGTGGGCTTCATGAGCAGCTTTTCTCATCTGTTTGGGCAGATGTGGCGCCTTGCGGGGCTTGGCCTGCTTTAGTTCTCTTCTCTCAGCAGTCACCAATTGAGAACACAGAATGTTCTGGGCGAGGCCAGCAAAACAGCTGTCAGGACAGCCTCAGGTTACAGGAAGTACTTGGTCAGTGTGAACTGAGTTTGTCCTGGAAGATTTTGACCTCTTTAATGAGAATGCTAATTCAATTCGAGCAACAATGCCCCTGATATGGCCTCCTAATGATTTTCCAGCTTGTGTTTAGAGACTATTTTGAGCAGCAAGTCTACAGATCACTGTTTTTTTTTTTTTAATTGAGTGGGACGGGATAGTCAGGCTTCATGTGGCTCTGCTTTTATTTTTCAGATAGGATCTTTAACAAATCTATCATGTGATAAAAGAGATGAGGTTTTATGCTGGGAACTAGAGAGTTTTATCAAGAAAGGACACTGGTACCCTGATAGTTGGTGTCACTAGTGTGACTCTGGGAGTGAGCACATGGAACCACTGCCTGTTTTAGAACAGTTAAAACTCTGGGCAAGGTGCTCCAGACCATGTCAGCACCCAAGAATGATGTCTGGGAGAATCCCCGTGGCTCCTTCAGAACAAAGGACCTTTGGGGTTAATATAAATATGCAGACCCAGGGTGGCCACAAACCCGAGGATCAATGCAACATGGAAGGCAGATGTCACATGATTCTTTCCTGGAAAGTGATTCACATTACCCTCCTCTCCATAGAAACAGACCTGGTTCAGGCTCAGGAGAGAAGCTTACTTCTAGCATAAAGCAACAGTTGCCTGATAGCAGGACCCGGGCTCACAGCAACCAGAATATGTCAGTTCACAGTACCCTGGTGGGAGGAACACATTACAGTTATCTGGGAGCCACAGGCGAGGTGGTGTATCGCATCATCCTGTCCCAATCGGAAAGGCGACATGCCAAAGAGTTCTCACTGAGGTCTTTGGAGGGGACAGTGGATTCTGATACTGGCACCAGGATGGTTTTCTGGGAGTTTTTGTGGCATCATCTTTCTCCTTCCAGCTCTATGCTCTGTAGACGCCACCCCATCCCCAAGTCACCTGACTGGCAGGGAAGTCCGGACCCTTTCCAGCTTCTGGGAATGTGACCTGGAACTTATGAAAATGTAGTCTAAGATTATGTCTTGTCTTTGCTCCCCACCAATTTCCAAGGCTCAGTTACATCGTCCTCACTTCTCTGGCCTTCTATCTAGTCCTTAGGTTTCATGCTGGCCATTCACTATGCTTGCGAACTGTGGGGAAGACCAATTCTTTTTTTTTTAATCTTTAGGGTGAGTTTTTCTCAGCCTTCAAGCAGGCCTCTCGGAGAGAAGATGACATTGCCAAGGTGACTAGCGGCATGAGAGTCCTGTTCAAGCCAGGGACCACCGAGGTGCAGGAACTATCCCTTTGTTATGGAGGGATGGCCGACAGAACCATTTCAGCCCTCAAGACCACTTCAAGACAACCGTCCAAGTAAGCACGGGCTGCACTGGGAAGCTGTCTGCACTGCCACAGTGGCTTCTGGGGTGTTACCATTGCAGCTCCTGGTGCTGCTATTACCATCGCTCCTCCTGGCAATGCTTCTAACAGTGTAGTTAGTTCTGACTGCTGCTGCTGCTGGTCCCACAGCTGCTCTCATTCATTCTACTATCGCTGTAGACAGCACTGTAGTGGTGGTAGCTCCTTCTACTGTTGCTGCGACTCCCACTGGCTGTTGCTAGGAACACAGACACTGGCCACCTACTTGTAGGGGTTATCTTAGTAGCATTCCTGTTGCTACTCCTTTTACTGCTGCTAGTGCTGCCAGCAGCAGTGCAAACTATGAGCACCGTTCACACCATTGCTGCTAGCAGTGTGTTACTATTGTTACGTTCCGCCACCACTGTCACTCCGACTACATACAGCTGTCGCAACTGCTGCTGCTGTTACTATTGATGATGTCATTACTGTCATCACTATCAACTCTGTGGTAGCAGCATTTCTGCTGCCCTGCCTATTGATGCCACTACTTCTATTATTACTGCGTCTGTGCCTAGTGTTACCATTGCTGTGGTTACCACTGTGTTTCTCACTGCCATTGGAACTATTACAATGAATAGGATTACTGCTGCTGCTGGTGGTGTCACCGCTATTTCTACCACCGCTATTACTACTATTTGACTATTGCCGTTACCACTGTTATTCATATCCCTATTATTAATCCTAATACTATAATGAGGGCCACCACATGGTAGCAGTTGTGCTGGGCACTTCGCTGGTATTACCTTATGTGATCCTTAGAATGACCACATCAAAGAGACAGAGATGAACTTGAAATCTGATTCCTTGGCTCCACCACTAACCAGATGAGGGGCAGAATCATGTTATTTTGTCCCTCTATGTCAAAATTTCTCAGTGCTAGAATGGGCATCAGATTTCTCCCTACTACAGTGTTTAATTAAATGAAAACTAGCAACTCAAATAAAGTACTTAGGATATTGCCTAGCATATTATAAGAATCTAGAGAAACTATTATTTTTGGAGCTTAAAAAATATGTACAAGTAACAGTATACAAACAAAACAGGTTATATTTAGGAAAATGTATGTATGCACATACATATATGAGCATGCAATAAAAATTAATGAAAAAGGGATATTAATTTGAAGAAGAGTGGGGAGGGCTATATGAGAGGGTTTGGAGAAAGGAAATGGAAAGAAGAAATGTAATTATATACAATCTCAAAAGTTAAAATAAAGAAAATTAATATCTTTCTATTTATATAGATAGCTATATATCTAGATACATGTATCTATCTATATTATCTATCTATCTATCTATCTATCAATCATCTATCTTTGTATGTGCTTTTAAAGATGAGGGACTAAGGTACCAGAAGGTCGAGTTTTGCCTGCCTATTCAGCAGAGGCTTGGGTGTTATGCTCTACACTGAGTGATGGAGATGGGGGGAAGCAAGCCCACACTCTGCCCTCTTCCAGGTCCTGGAATGAGGAGTTGCTGCAGGATGTGTGTGCTGGCCTGGCAGAGGAGCTGCACCTGGCCCCCAACGCCCCTGGTGGTATGGTGGAGTTCCGACGGACCCTGACCCTCAGCTTCTTCTTCAAGTTCTACCTGACAGTCCTCCAGAAGCTGGGCAAAGCGAACCTCGAGAATGTGAGAACCATGTTTGGGGGCACAGCAGGTTGGGCTGGGTGGAAAGTTGCTCCTCCCCTTTCAACATCTGAGAACAGAAGAGCAGGTGTCAGGGCAACCTGGAGATAGTGCCACCACCTCATCTACCAATGTCTGCCTTTGGGCCTGGAAGTCTCACTTTCTAGGCAGATTTGGAATCACACTGAGTAAAGGGATTTATACCCCAGCGTGTTCTTTTTGAGGTTATATTGTGACTGCCTTCTGTATCATTAAATACTTCCAGAGTAAAGGGGCATAAGAAAGACTTTAAGGAAGGCTTGGGGAGGGGTTGTATTCCAACAAAGAGAACAGCTTGCATGAATGTGGAAAGCCAAGGATGTTGGAGAAAGAAGTTAGCATCCAGGGCACAGGATCAAGGTGGCTGGGGATGTAGTTGGTGTGGTTATTGGATACTGAGTCCCAAGAGCCCACATTTGAATTTTGAGAAAGATGCAGCATCGTACTTAAAACACTAGGAAGAGAAGATGGGGGAATGAGGGGATGGGGGGTGAGGGAATGGAGAGATGAGAGGGTGGGGAATGGGGGATAAGGGAATGGAAGATGACAGAATGGGAGGAGACGCATCATCTTTATTACCTGTGGATGGAAGGAGGAAATGGTACGATGTAGTCCTAGCCTCCCCTGTCACCTCCCCTCCACAGATGTGTGGTGAGCTGGACCCCACCTTGGCCAGTGCCACTCTGCTCTTTCAGAAGGACCCTCCGGCTAATGTGCAGCTTTTCCAAGTGAGTACACATGGCATGTTTAATTTCAGGGGCCCTGCAGCCACACATGATGACTCATGGCTGAGCTTTGGCAAACAGCTGACCTAAATGGCGTGCAGATGCTTAAAGTCCCTACATGAACATCCAGGGAAGAACACCAGGGTCGCATTGTTGCAATGCAGCTTCTTGTCCTAGTTCGCCTGTTTCTCTCTTAGGACTGGATGCTAAACTGCACCCGTTCCTTAAGGAAAAGGAAAACCTATTTTGTCCTTCCTGACCCCTAATGTGCCAGCCTAAAAATCTTGAAAATGTATGCACGGATGAGCATATGCAAACAAACACATGATTCTAACAAGTTTTGGGGGTGCAGTAAATACAAGGTCAGCACATTTCCCACCAACACTGCTGTTGGGGTCCATACAGTGTATTGTCACGTCTAAGCTTGGCCGCTGTAGCACGAAACAGCTGTAAACATATAAATTAACAATGGGTTGGGGGCTATAGTTCAGTTGGTAGAGTGCTCACTTAAGCACAAAGCCCTACATTCAGACCCCGGAACCACATAAAAGAGCCGTGGAGGGGCAACCTTCTCACCCCAGCACTTGGGAGGTAAAAGCAGGGCTACCAGGAAGAGTTTGAGGCTGTCTTCCGCTACATAGAAAATTTGAGTACCACCTGGGAAACAGGAGACTCTGTCTCTAAAAACAAAACAAACCATCCGAGTGAACAACTTTAGCAACTGTTTAAAGAACCAAGCACGGGCAGCAGTTTGCTGAGCCCTGAGTTGGTGGGCCACGGATGAACTCTAGGACATGGCTGCCTGATCAGAATCCAAAGTTTGTCTCTTTTTGACTCTGTAACCTTGGACAAACTGCCACTGAGCTTCTTAAGAAAGTCGATTAGACCCACCTGCACATGTGGCCAATGATGACTTGTTTCACAGAGTGGGGGAGGACTGACGTTCAGTGCTAGAGCATTGGCCTGGCAACGGTAAGCCTCAGTCTGTCTCTAGTACTAAAAAATAAAATTAAACCACTTCTAAGTCCGTGGCTCATAAAAGTGCCCAGTAAATATTACACACTTTACTACTCTGAAAAACAAATAAGATAGAAATTGATAATAAAATTAATAAAACACTTTGGGAATTATAGTAAAGTATGAACATGGAAATAAAAGTCTCTCAAAATATTGCCTCCAAAAGAAAGTCATTGTATTTTTGTTTCGTTTTCTTTTGCTTATGTGGATACACATGCATGTTAGTAGCACGTGATATTTATATAAAATTAATAAACATACACATATAGAATGTTTTATACTTAACATAAGCATTCTTTCTTCTGCTTTAAATTCTTTAAAATTATGTTTTAAAGGTTGCAGACTATTCCACTGTATGAATACAGTATAACCCAGTTGGTAGCTCATGTATATTTAGGTTCTTTTGCTTCTTGATATATTTTACTACGAATACCTTGTCAGTGACTTCTTAATTGCCCTCTGGCTTTCCCTAGTTCTCAGTGTACCCTGGGCCTGTAGAGGATCAGTGTCTGTCCTCAGAAGCTCAGTCTGACTGGTGCACATACTGTTTCAGGAGGTGCCCAAGGATCAGTCTGAGGAGGATATGGTGGGCCGGCCCCTGCCTCACCTGGCTGCAGAGATGCAGGCATCGGGCCAGGCTGTGTACTGTGATGACATTCCCCGGTATGAGAATGAGCTATCTCTCAAGCTGGTCACCAGCACCAAGGCCCATGCTAAGATCACGTGAGTATTGTGTCCCAGGGAGTCAGTGAGAAGCACGCTGTGCTGAAAGTGAAGATGAAGGCCGCTTGAGGGTTCTCCATCATAGGCCGAGGCAGAAAGTCTTCTTTATATATAATGATTTTTTT
>LOJH01023092.1:1843-16678 GCA_001685095.1 Ellobius talpinus | reverse complement strand
AGAGAGAGAGAGAGAGAGAGAGAGAGAGAGAGAGAGAGAATAAATAAACATATTTTAAAAGTTACATGTTGGATCACATTAAGCTGGGATCCATCTTATCTGAAGGAAGAAAAAAGAGAATTCACACTGCTCAGTGACTGAGTCTAACATTGAGGACTACTTTATGACAATAGTAATCAGCACAGTTTGTCAATGACTGAGAAATACACACATCAATTGATGGAACAGGACACAGATCCCAGTAATAGAAGATGTAGCAAGAGAAATGAGAAATAAGTGTGAAAATCACTTAACATCACTAACTACAAACAACTTGAGATACTACAACATACCTTTTTACAATAATCCTATGTGGTATTTTGAAAGCTATTTTTTAAAAGTCTATTAAGACAATACATCACTAGTTGTAAGAGGGTCAGAAATAATATAATCTGGAGAGCTGAAAGTGAAATGAGATTTTTCAGAAAAAGGTGGGATTAAATGATTCTATATGGAAATTCAGTGATGGATGTGATGAGTTGTTAAGCTATTGAATCTTTCTAGAGTAAAGAATTAAACTTAGAGATAAAATATTAGGAATTTGAGGTAACCAAGATAAAATATTAACTGAGATGAAAAATAATCCTAGTAAAACTGCAAGAAACAAAATTACTGATAGGATTTGATAATCTAATTGTGAAAATGCATATATTCTGTAAGAAGAAAGACAAAAATAACTGTACATAAGTGCTGTACTCTAGTTGATAAAATAGGTTTCCCACAGTGATATAAATGAATAATTATGAAACACTTACCTATATTTTATCTGGAAACAAGCAAGTTTAAAAATAAATCACGTATAATACAAGCTGGGATCTCATTGAGTTCAAACTTAGACAAATTGAAGAAAGACAGAACAAACCATATGTTGGCAGATTACAATTGGAGGTGTTGATACTGAATCATGCTTGTGCTAATATAGATATAGGTACATACTGTCAAATATTTGCACATAGATTCTGTATACAAACATTTCCTAGACTCCATCATCTGGGAGATCATAGGAATTACCCCACCATAGTAAAGGGACACAGCAGTTTGTGATCTTTTCTTTTTTTCATGTAACTAAAGAACAAGGTCTGGTTGAAGAAATGGCTGATTCTCATTCTTGAGGTGTAGAACACACATAGGAATAAAATATCTTGTCATGTAAGAAAGGAAAGGCGTGTTCGCTATGAAGTAAGAGAATTTGTCAGAGTCAAAAAGTTATCTAAAAGACTTACAATGGCAAAAGCTGGAATAATCTGAGAAGCTGAACAAAGACAGTAGAGTGTAAGGCAATGTGTAAAATAGCTACATATAAGTTATACATGTATACATCAATTAATTGATTGAATACATAAGTAAATGGAAAATAGACAATTATCCCTTGAAGAAGATAGACACATAGTTTAAGATAGTTCACCACTATTAAGGATATGAGTGGCAGTTCTCCATATCTTAAATTTATACTACAAAGAGTGATTTTTTTCCCAAGTATGGGGAAGTGAGGAAATCAGTGTTACAGTAGAGAAGACTAAAAAATACTACTCGCCTTGGGAGAAAGTTCAGTATCAGCAATCATAAACTATGATGATGATCTGAATCTTTGCTGTGATATAATGAGAAGGGTACTTAAACTCTGTGATCTTCTGTCCCCAAACCTACAAGCCAAGAACAATCATGATAAAAAAAAAACAGAAAATCTCCACTGCGAGACAATCTACAAAATATCTGACCAGCACTCATCAAAACTGTCAAGTGTCTAAAATTGGACAAAGTCTGAGAAATTGTACAGCTCAAATGAAGCCTCAGGAGGCAGGATGACAAAATGTAATATGATATACTAGACAGAATCAGAAAAGTCACAAAGTTTTGGCTTACGATAATGTCTAAATGTTGGTTAATTGTTTGAGGCAAACGTGCCATGTTGATGTAAGATCTGATTACTAAGGGAACCTGCTGCGGTAAAGAACAGCCTTCAGCATCTTGGGGACTGAAGGGAAGGCAAGCAGTTGGACAGCTAATCACTCAATTTACTCTTTCCTCTGAAGGTGTAAAACAATTCTCTGGGGCAGGCAAAAGAGGGAAACACACACACACACACACACACACACACACATCTTTAGGGTCTCTCTTTCTTATTTCTTATTTCTTTGCCTCTTTCCTGGTGTATCCCTCCCGTCTCTCTCCTGATGTCTTCCTTCTAACTAGCTTCATTTTCCCCCTTACATCTTGCATGTATTATAAAATTTACAATGTGGTTCCATTCTATTTTTCAAGAGAATGAATACAAGTGAAAAAGAAGTATGTTTCTCATTTTTCTTACATGATGAAACATTTTACATGAACAAGTTATTCCCAAGGACCCATGTATAATCATGTCTAAGCAACTTTTTATAGATTAAAAAAGAGTAAGTAAATGAGATATTTTTATCAGCCAATTCTTTTACTGGCAGACTGCATTTTGCAGTTACAAAGAAAGAATCAATTGTATTATTATTTATTTCAAAAGGTAATCTTATAAATAAATATTAAAAGAATCACAAATCTAAACTTTTATGTATGAAAAACAATGAGTCCTCTCTACTTTAAGTCCTCAGGGTGCATACCCACTCATGAACAGTTTTTATTAAATCATATCAGGAAGTTGAGGGCAGAAATGGGTACAAGGAATTAACTATCACCTTTGATCACCAACCCATCCTAGCAAGAAAAATACCTGTCATCCAATAATAGCCAGGGCTGCCATTGTTTTTGTTCCCTGACCTCAAAGAGTCCCTCACTCTACTGTTATAAATGTGTCTTTCTAAACTTTAAAGCATTCCCCCAAGGTTTTCTACATTAAATTCATTAATAAAAACATCTTAACCTAACTTTACTAACAATCAACATGTCTAAATTCTTTCTAAGGGTGGTGGTTGAATTATTAATCTGTTCCAGTAGCAATGCTTGGAAAAACTCAATAATTATTATTCTAAGTGCCAGGAACATCTCCTAGTGAAGGGCTAGAAACTCCATGAGAGTTTTCATACAACTCAGATTATGAGGGATATGGTGACCACGAGGGTAATAAGCAGAGTACTGCTCGATAACAGCATGAGGTCCTCAGGACATGCAATCCTCAGGGCTCTGCCTCTCCAAGCTCATCCAACATGTTTGTACTAGGAGGTAATTTTAAAAGTTTCAAAGTTGCTTGCTGTTCCTCCAGTATGGCCCCCATCAGGAAGCTATGTCTGTAACTATTATTTTTATAACTTTTTTGGGATGCCACACTATTCAGTAATACATTTTTTATTGTCTAGGTCTTGTTAGCACATAGTTCTGGAATGTTTGTGATGTGTATGTGTTACCCTAGTGAAATAGTCACTCCACTTCCCAAAGATAAAACACTAATGTATTGCCCACAGTTGACTGCAAATCTAAACTCAGGATGTTGGTGTTGTCTGGAGCACATCATGTTTCATTAGCCTGTAGAAGGATTAAAGCCTTCCTTCCATCCTGGGTGGCCTAGCATGATCTGCAGAGTGCTTAGGCAGCAATTCCTCCAAAGAAAATGCTGTTCTGAAGCCTAGCTGTGCTACCTGCTACGCTACCTGCTACGTCCTTGTCTCTGGTGTTCACGAAGGGTTAGTCACAGGAGATGGAAAATCACTGCTTTAGAAGATCTGTTTTCCTGTCAGTATAAATTGCTCCATTATTTAACAGCACTTGATGCACAGTTTTAACATCTACACCTCGGTCCAGAGATTGTATTTTCAGCACCAGTCTTTGATTTTCTTGACAAGCCACACTCTATCGCTTCATAACCAGGGCCTCTGCCTCACACTGTCCATGTTTGCGTCTAAGTAGAAAGCAGAACACACTGTAACAGGTTGTTAAACTCTCTCCCTTGCTCCACAGGTACATTTCTTTGGATGACTGTTCCCAACAATCATGTCCAAGATCTTCTAACAGGGAATCTATCGCAGGTGAATATGTGCAAGAATTATTCATTTGTTTGTTAGTTGTTTGATTACTTGTTGCACACACTTCCTGAATCTGTAGGCTTACAAAAGGGGCCTTCCATGACACTTGGGATCCCGAAGTCATCTATGAAATGCACTATTCAAAGCTGAATTAAAACGTATAAACTCTGGCAAGAAAACACTGGAACTAAAGTCAAGCAACTGAGAGCAAGAGATGTTCACTAGCAGTCATTGGCACTACTGTCTGATACTTCAGTCTGTAGTGATTCTTTTATGAAATAGGGCATTCACTCCGATTCTCTTCTGAAATATGACCCTCAAGGCCGCCCATCTTCACTACTCTGCTCATGTTTACCATATATCTGAGAATAATCATTTGTTCATACCACTGCACTGACTCCTAGGAACGATATGAGAGCTGATTAGGTTCTAGTCATGAATCATGTGGAGTATTTATGAGGGGGGATGTCATTTAAATATAATCCACTGGGTTATTATCATTGAATAATTTTTGGTGTGACCTGTGTTCTGAAAGCTTCCACTTGTTCTCTTTTATAGTTAATAATAAAATGTCATTCAACCCACAATTGGAGAAGATTTAAAGCAGATGCTGAACTAAAGAAACTATAATGCTTATTTTCTGCAGTAACTGGTGGGGGCCAGAAAGAAAAATGAAAATAATTCTAGTAAGGAGCAAAAAAGAAATAAATTTCTTAAGGAAATCATTTTCAATAAAAAATTGTAAAGCAGAAATATGTGTATTTTCTCACATAGCTCAGAGATCACATAAATGCCAGGAGAAATGACAGTTGCTGAAATAAATGTGATTTTTATGAAAAGCAAAGTAGTAAAACAAGCAAAATAGATGCATAAAATAAGCAAATTTTCAGCAGATTAGTTATTGTTGCCTCAGGGCAACTATAAATTATAGACTTGTTTTTAAGCTTTTTGGATGTTTGTGAATATATTCTAGATCTGTTCTTCCTTAGACAGGCCTTGAAATTTGACCCTTTCCTGATTTATTAGTTTCTAAATCAGAGGTTCCTGGATATTTAGATGGAAAAGGATCATGGAAAAATTAAAAGCAACTATGAACCAAGTACTATTTTTCAGGCACATAAAGTATTTAACTGAGGCTCGAGATGGTGTTTCACACTTATAATTTCAGGATTTGAGAAGCTAAGGCAAAAAGATTGCCTTGAGTTTAGCGTTAACATGGGCTACAAGGTGATGCCAGTCTATCCTAAAGATTGAAATATTCTCTCAAAAATTAAGTAACAAAGTAATAAATATCATATTTCATTTCATCTCCTTTGACCCAATACTTTTCTTTTATATTGTTATTACTATTTAAATTCATTCATTTATTTCAGATCCTGACTGCAGAGTCCCCTCCTTCTCTCCTCCCATTCTCTTCCACCTCCCCTCTGCCCCATCCACTATTTTAACAAATACAAGACTTAATTTTTCTCCTTTTCTTTCCAAAATGGGCAATGCTGTATCAATGGTTATGACAGTTTTAAATGATCATGACTTAATTCTTCTACTCTTTTCTTTCTGGCAGAAAAAAGCAATTAACTGTAGTAAAGTCATTTGTGATGACACCCTGAAGGCACGCTCAGATTGACATGCTTTTGCTCCATGACAACAGTTCAATGTAATAGTAATTCTGCTGCTTGCATGCATGTCAGACACTCCATAGACTTACCAGGAGCAGAGAACAGCGCCTCCAAATGGAGGACGTGATTCTGGCTTTCTCACTTAGTATCCATGCCTTCAAATGCAATTAGGATTGAAGCAAGTATGCCAAAAAATAAAAAATATTTAATTCATCTTTTAAACAAAATAAATCAACACTTCAGACTCAATTTTAACTTACAAGTTTATAAATTATAAGAGAGCAGTACAATTTGACTGTACCTTTAACACATTTAGAAACTTTCAGGGTTTCTGCCCCTTGAAGGAGTCATATCTGGAAATTGATTCAAATCAAGCAAATGATAGATAGAACAAAATGAAGGACACAATCAGACAATATTGAGAAAACACATCAAACATAATACTCTCAGACAATGTATCAGTTTATACCTATGCTGTTTTTAACTTATGAGGAATAATACGCTCAAAACACACAATAACCTATTACTTTAATAAACCCATTGTTTATTAGTCATTTTTCTGCACTCTTGAATTCAACAACAGCCATCACACACAGCTGGCCTTTCTCCACACACAACCCATTTTGTGCAGATCTCATTACAATAAATCCATCATACTCATGAAATAAATCAGAATCCCACAAAATACAGAATTGTGTCCATTCATATTTAATAAAAAAGGAAATAGACTTTTAAAATCAAATCCAGTATCCCATCTTTTTCTTACCAAAAAGGATACACAGCGATAGCAAGCCATTCATGAAGAGCAGCTTTAAAACTGCATACAGTTATGTATACATAAATGGCTGCACTGAATCTCAGTGTTTAGACACTGGTTACCTTTGCAGAGGATCTGTGTTCATTTCCCAGCAACTTGTTGTGGCTTACAACCATTGTAACCTAGTTCTAGAAGATCTGACACCCACTTCTTACACTCTCAGGGAATGAACGCAAATTAACTTCTTACATGCTCAGAGACTGAACACAAATTATACACATATATTCATGCATGAAAAGTAGTCATTCACATAAAATAAATATTTATAAAATTGAATATGATTACACGTATGTAGAAATATTTATACCTCATATCTTTAGTTATTAATGTCATTAAGCTACACTTATCCTTCTGCCCTGATTCTCTTATTCTATTACAGTAGCCAATATGATGTCATATATAGCCAACCCTGAAGTAAAATACAGTTTTTAGTGAAATAACAACCACAGTGAATAGAGAAATAGAGTCAAAGCTTCACCTCAAGGTCATTTTTCATTAAAAAGGCACTAACGGCTGGGCAGTGGTGGCACACGCCTTTAACGCCAGCACTTGGGAGGCAGCAGTAGGCAGATATCAGTGAGTTTGAGGCTAGCCTGGTCTACAAAGTCAGTTCTAGGACAACCAAGCTTGCACAGAGAAACCCTATTGTGAAAAACAAAACAAAACAAAAAAGGCATGAACTACTGTTAAAACAGTTTTATGAAATATCACATACACAAAGACAAATAAGACATGTATAACTAACAAATCATTGAAAAGAAAGTACTAATGCAGGCCAAAAGACACCTAAAATCTTTCCTCTTTCCTCTGTGACATTCCTCATAGCTGTAACTTCTCTATACTTCAACACCTAAAAGTGCAACTGTATATATTATTCCATGTTTTACTTCTTTTTTCACTTTGATGTAGAATTGTTAATGTGTGTTTTGAGAGTATGATTTTTCATAAGCTAAAAACAGCATAGGGATAAAATGATACAGTGGCCTGAGGGTATTATGTTTGATGTGTTTTTTTCAATATTGTCTGATCGTGTCCTTCATTTTGTTCTGTCTATCGATCATTTGCTTGATTTGAATCAATTTCCAGGTATGGCTCCTTCAAGAGGAAATAATGGCTTGATTATTGAAGCAAGTAATTTGCTCAAGTATTGAAGCAAGCAGTTCTTCTGGTTGTCCTTTCTGTCATGTTAAAGCATCTTTTGGCCATGTTTCCCACCCCTGCTTCTGTATTGGGGTTTAAAAGTATATAAAAAATAAATGCAGGCAAATTCAGTATCCACCAAGCTGCTCTCCCAGTTATATCCTACATCCCCATGTTTCTTTCCTATCTCTGTTCCTGGTACCTAACGTTTCTAATCCACACACCCTACCCTGAAGTATACAAACCTATTGCAGCTGGACCACAACAGAAGTCACCCCAAAAGTGTGCTTTACAATATGCCACAACATAGTTTTTGCCTTTTTAAACTCAAACAAACTGGAAGTTGAAGCTGCTTCCCACTATTGTGCCTGGGAAAGCTCCCCTGGCAATAAAATTAGTAAACATTCCATGTAATTTATTCAGACATCTCAGGAATTTTTCCTCTTCAGGTACTCCATAGCAGCATTTCATTCTATTTGTCTTTTTGATTGCTCTTGGACATTTATGTTATATCTAGTATTTGTATTTTATATATTATATTGCTGTAAGCCTTTTGTACTTCTTTGCTAGGGTGTGTATATACACATCATTATTAGGTGTAGATGCCAGAAAGGAACAAGATTTAGAATTCATAAGTTTGCATCACTACTGCTAAAGTCATCTAAAGTGATCTTTATATATATTTAAAAATGTATATATTACTACCAGTGGTCTTGTTTTATTCTAGATTTTTACCAGCTCTGTGTTGCACAGTTTTGTTTGTTCAGCTGTTCAGTGATAGTAGTTAAAATAGATAATGATTGTATTCCATTGAGGTGCTCGTTTGTAATTCTCTAATTATGAAGCTGAGCATTTTCAGCAGGGTAAATTGGAGAGTTTGTTTCATGAAATCGTGTTCAAGAATTGTGTTCAGAGTTTACTGAATCATCTTCATATTGATTCCTAGGAGCTCTTTATAAATTAAGAAAGCAAATAAATGCATATTATTGTCCAGCTCTCAGATATGTTTATGAAAAGTACTTTTACTTTTAATGTAGATATATTTACTTTTAATGTAGATATATTTAATGATATTTTAATGGGAGGTACTGAAATGCAATTTTCAGCACTAAAATTTATAGCTGGCTCTTTCCTAAAAATCAGTAGTATAATTTTTGTATCTGTTGTTTCTTTGCCCATATTTTGAACATCTTGAAATAAAATAAATATATTCACTCAAAATCTCTTTTGCTATAATTCAAATATTAAAAGATGCTTAATTTTTAGTTTTTCAATTTGACATGAGATTTCTGCTGGTTTTCTCTAAGATTGCCTTATCTCCCCAAGTATCTGATATTCTTTCCTCCAGTAAAAGTCTTTTATTACATTTCTCTAGGGGAAATTTCATCTTTACTTCAGCCAGATGGCTGGGAACCATAATTATTTGAGACTATCGTAATATACTTGCTGCAACTGGTATGATTTATTTGTTAGATTTTAGCCTGATATGTATTTCTAAACTAAACTGGGATGTATACAAAAAAGTAATTTACTTGTAATTCATCCATTCAATCCATTGAATGGGACATTCCAACGGTGCTGTGGAGTTAATTTAAAAAGTTATAACCTTTGCATCAACAGTGTTGCAAGGAGCTTAACCCTTGACCAGCTTGTCGGCTATCTCTTCCATTTCAGCATATGACTTCTCAGTCTGAACAATTCTGAAAACTAAGGGTCTGCTTTTCTCATCTATCTACAGGTGTCTCATCCCTTAATTGAATATATATTAAAAAACATTTTAATGAAAATATAATCTCAAAAATACAGACATTTTCTGCTATTTCTGTATTTCTGCTATTATTTAATTTTTCATACAATATATTTTGATCATATTCTTTTCCCTGCTTCAAACTCTTCACAGAGCCTTCCTACCTTGCTACCAACACAACTTCATATTTTTCTCTATCTTTAATAAAAAACTCAAATCAAAATAAAATCAAGCAATAAGCCATAAAAAAACAAAACCAAAGCACAGATACATACTCACATATAAACACACACATACGCGTGCACATACACACACACAAAGAATGGAATCTGTTCTATGTCAATCAGCTATTCTTGGTCCGAGAACCTTCCATGGGATGTGGTTGATATACTCAGTTAGGCTCCATTGGAGGAAACATATTCTCTCTTTCCCAATAGGTTCAATTGAAGTAAGTTCTTTGTTAGGGTGTGGGATGTTTTGTCCACATCTTCTTCTCAGTGCTGGAATTTTGTCTGGTTTGAACCTGTGTTGGTCTTGTGTTTTTCAGCACAATCTCTGTGAGTTCGTATCTGTATCAGTTCTGTTGTGTCTGGAAGACACTAATTCCTTGGATCCAACGATCACTGCTTTGTTTTAGAGTATTTCCATCTCCTCTTCCATATATTTTTCTGAACCTTAAACGGAGGGATTGGATAAAGACATCACATTTAGACTGAGTGCTTCAAGGTGTGACACAGTCTACACATTGTCTAGTTATGGGTGCCTGTGTTTATTACCATCTACTGCAAGTAGAGGCTTATGTGGTAAGGACTGGGTGATGCTCTGATATCTGAGGCATTGGTTTGACATCATGTTTTCACTTCCACTTTTATTTCAGTTTGTATTTTCTTTACCTGTTCTCTTTATTAAATTTTACTTTCATCTTTGAATTGCTTTCATTATTTCATCCAACTACTTCTGTTTCCACAGTCTTCACTAAGGTGCTTAGTCATATAATTTTAATGTCCTTGAGCATACTATTTTGTCTCATAAATTAATAAAACTGATTTTCTCAAGGTGTATTGCAGTATAGTTGCTGGTTCCAGGAGGTAATATATTGTTTTGGTTGTTTCAAGTTGTATTTTTGCATTGATATACAGGTATCTGGGATTATAAATTTGGAAGATTTTCTTGTATAGTTAAGTGGTCTCTTCTTTGTTGGGTGGGTGTTCTCTTCTTTGGTTGCTGTTGCCTAATCTGGGTCTTAATATGGCAGCCATGGGGTTCCTGTCCCAGGCAATTGTAGTGGCTCTGGAGTTCCTCATAGAGAGCTGTTCTGTCAGACACCTGGAAGTCACAAAGAAATGCAGATGTCCTGGAAGGCAGGCTTAAAAGGGCAGTGGGTAAGAACTAGAAGGACTCTGAGTTTGAACTAAGAGACTGAGTCCCAAAGTTGGCTATGAAGAAAGGCTCTTATGGGCATGCTGAAGCGGGACTATGGGTTTATTGGAAGAAACTGGAATAGAGGTTAACAGTCTCCTGCCTGAGTCCCAGCTTTGGTGTGGTTCTGTGGGTTGGTAGAGTCAGACAGGAATGGAAATTGGCTAGAAGGAAAGACTCCATGTCTATATTTTTTGTTGTTGTTGCTTTTAATTGGAAGATATAGGCTACTCAGTAGGTGACACATTTAAACCAATAGTTTTATAATAACATCTTCAATGTTACTAGAGTAACTCACTGAACTAGATGTGTTCAGACATTGGCCAAAATTATCAAAAACTGAAAAAAAATAAAGCAAAAAAATAACAGTAAGCCACAAGTGGTAACAACTTTATAATCAAATTATAAGTTCCATAATAAAGTTAAGAAATACAACTTCTGATTATCAGTCATTAGCAGCTAAATCCCAAATCACCCGTTTATCAGAAAATTAAGTCCAACAAATGCCCATGCTGCAAGACAAGTTTGTCACTATTCCTAAATCTTTGCTTTTATTCCAATACCTCCATGTTTTGGTAAATGAACCTAAACTATTGGTACTAGCCCTCAGTCTTTACAGACCCCTTTATTTCACATTCATCAGCAATTTTGCTCTCAAGTTCACAGGTTTCCACAAATCATGGCATGGTACAGGGAAATTAAGGCTACATTTACTAAAGGAAGTTTTTGTTGCAAACATTTTCATATTTAATAATCAAAGCCATTAAAGTCATTGTTCTATTCCTGCAAATAGGCACCATGATCAAGGCAACTGGGGACTTGCTTACAGTTTCAGAGGTTTAGTCTATTATCATCACAGTGGGGAACAACAGGGCACACAGGCAGGCAGACACTGAAGCAGTAACTAAAGTCACTTCCTGATTTGTAGGCAGAAAGGCAGAGAGACTGGGCCTGGCTGGGCTTTTAAAACCCCAAAGCCCACCTCCAGTGGGCTACACTTCCTCCAACAAGGCCACACCTACTCCAACAAGGCCCTTCTTCCCAATTCTCCTCAAATAATGCTGTTCTCTGGCAAATAAGTAGTCAAATATATAAGCTGATATATGACATTCTTATTTTAACCTCCATAATTACTAACTGATTATCTAAAATAAAATTAACTCTTCAGTTATGAAATAATGGTGGCTCACTTTACCAATTAAAATTTGAAGATTGGAGACGTAATGCTTTTTTAAAGCTTTTTGATGTCCTCAAGAATCAGAGCCTACTAAAATGTGTAGGTTCATCACACCTCCCATGAGTTATTTGAGAATTACAAAAATGAGTTCTAAAAGCTGGTAAGTTAACTCTATTCTGCATCAGCTTTCTTATTCTGCGCTAAACTCTTGGTAGAGAGAAGGCAATGTCCTATTAATACACATGTGACAAGCCACAACAGAGACAGAACATTCTTTTGAACTTGAACTCTTCATTGACAGGAAATAAAAAGAGCAGTGTTTTCTTTGAGAAGTCCCTTACTCAGCAACCTATGGCTGTGGCAGCTTCAAAGAGACGTCCTGCAGAGAGACAGACTCCCTTCTGAGGAAGAAGGGCATTGAAGCTCCTCTAGTTCTCTGCATCACAGGGTGCTACATATGCAGCCTTTCAAAGTTTCTTGCATTTTCTTAAGTCAGGCACTCTTTCTTTGGTGACATGCATCTAAGCAGATAAAAGTATAGAGAAGCCTTGCAACTTTTTATCTCCTGTTCAGCACCTCTAACACTTTTTCATATATCCCATTTGCCGAGAAAATACAACTGTTTAATCATCATGAGTCAAAGAGTCCAGAATTGACATCATTTATAGAACTCTAGTAACCTGATTTTGGCAACTCATAGCCTGAAATGGTAAAAAGGATGACACGGATGTAATTATATTAAAGATCTTGAGATGAGCAAATTATCTCCTACTATGTAAGTACACCAAAGTATCAAAAGTGATTCAAGTCAGAGAAAGGAAATGTAATTCTGGAGCCAGAATTTGAGGTATGAGCTTTGAATATTGAGGAAGAAGCCTCAAGCTGACCTATGCAGTTGCCTCTGAGAAGATATAAAGGGTAAGGAAAAAGATATTCTTTTTGTATAGTTCAGAAAGAATGCAGCCTTATAGGCTGGGAGATGATTTAGTTAATAAAATGTTTGCCACAAATGCATAGGAACCTTAGTTCAGATCCCAAGATCCTACATAAAAGCCATCAGGGCAAAGTGATCCACACCTGTAGTCCCAGGACTATGGAAACAGAATCATGAGGATAACCGGAATTCACTGACCAGCTAGCATAGCTAAAATAGTGAGCTTCCAGTTTCAACGAGAGTCCTAATCTCAAAAATTAAGGTATGGAGTGAGTGATGAAGACACAAAACATTAACCTCTGGCCTCCATGAGCATACATGTACACATGAATACAGTGGATAAACACACATGCACACATAGGCGCACACATATGAGTATAGAAAATTATAGAATCCTAAATTGTATCTGATCACATGGAATAAAGTTGTCTAGCAACTGTAGTAGAAACCACAGAAAACACAGAAATTCATAGAGACTAAAAATGCTCTACTGGAAGATAATTGGACCAATGGAGAAATAAAAAAGGAAAAATTTAAAAATCCTAGAATTAGATGAAAATAAAAACACAGCTTAAGGTAATTGGTGAGACACAATGAAGGTACCACCAAGAAGAAAGCTTATAGTTTCACATAAAATAATTTGAGGGGTTGCAAATTATGATTTAATAAACCCGAATATCTTGAAAAAGATAAAAAGAACAAACAGTATCCCCAAACAGTAGAGAAATACACATAACACCAGGGCAGAAGTTGATGAAATAGTAACACGAAAACAAAAATTATAATACAAAAAGGCAATTAAAAACAGAGCTAATTCTTTAAACAATTAATAGGATTGAAAACTATTTGTCAAATTAAAACAGAGAGTAGAATTAAGTTAATAAAATCAGAAATGATTAAGGAGATACATAATACAATAGACACCAATAAACTGCAAAAGGTTTGTTACAAGAACATTCTTCTAAAATCTTTATTCCACCACATTGCAAAATCTAAAAGAAATGAGTATATTCTTAACGCCTGTGATATACCAAAATTAACCCAAAGAAAGTTTTTAAAAAATTTAAAGATATTCGTCACAAGCAGCAAGAACATCACTTATAGCAAAATAACAGATTCAGGTGGATGTACTGCAGAACTCCACCAGACCTTTAAGGAAGAACAAAAATGAATGTTTCTCAAATTATTCCAGAAAGTAGAATAAGAAAAATATCCTTAAAAAAAGCAAAGTCAGCATTGCACTGATACCTAAATCAGATGCTTAGAGTTTCTACTTTTATGATTTAAAAAAAATTCATCAAACACTTAATTCTTAATAAGATTCAAATACATGTTTTCCTCGGTGGAAATGGTGTGGGAAATTCCACAGTGGTTTTGGAGGGAATAAGCAAGGAAAGCCAGGGGTAACTACTTGTTGTCATGATTCCACAGGTTCTGGAAACCTGGAATAAAATCCCTGGAAATGAAGGCAGCCCTGGTGTCTGGTACCTGATTCCTGACAGGGTAAGTGGGCCTAATCATTGGAAGCAGGATGCACACCATGATAGCTGGACTCCTGGTGCAGAAATTCCTAGGAAGCTTATATGCTCTTATTTGACCTCCTGTAGATTTATCTCCTAGTGCAAAGCTCAATTAACTAACTTTTATTATAATATATCTTAATATATAACACTTACACAAAGAATAACAGGAAACAGTGTGAAAGCTTATTTCCACAGTAAGAGGATGCTATATCTGCCTACGTTCTAATGTCAACATTTTCCTAATATGCTCCCCCTCAACAAACAATTTTTATGAAAAATATGTAAAAGAGGATTATTGTTTTTTCACTGACCTCTAAAGATCTTGAGCAATAAAATATCAAAATTTCTCTATTAAAATCCAAAACATCCTTTCTAGGAATGACTTATTTTGTACTGAAAAAGAGGGAGAAAACCCTCAACAATGTAATATATATATATATATATATATATATATATATATATATATATATATA
>LOJH01023091.1:5958-19640 GCA_001685095.1 Ellobius talpinus | reverse complement strand
TCATGAATGCTATGTTTGTGCTCTACCCCTGAGCCATATCTTCAGAACAAAAGTTATTTTTTTCTCCTAAGCAATGCTACACTGAATAACTTTATACCCGTGTCATCCATAAGGTCCATAGGACAGATGTATAAATGCTGATGAAAAACTAAGCACGTCTGTAATTTGTCATATACGTTGCAAAGCTTTAAGGTCATGCTTTTTAAAAAGCAAAGTAAAGATATAATATAATCTTATAAAAATAGTCTACATCAATATCCTAGGCAAGTTGTGGTCTGAGGAACACAATGGAATTGGTAAGTAAGTGTGTTTACAATTTACATGTTTGAAATAAAAAACTGAAGGCAAAAAAATAAAATTAAGCCATACATTCTATTATATAAAATCTATTATTGACTACCTGTATCATAAGTGTGAACTGGGAGAAGGCCTAAGTTTGGGGTATTTGTCTGGTTTATAACTGAAGAAATTTCTGCTCCAAGTTTTGAAGCAGCTGGCACTGACTGCACAAAGAATGTAAGTTAACAGCATCTAAAACCCCAAGTTCACAGGGCCCAGTGACAGGGATGGTGCTTGACCACTGCAGAAGGTTTCAGAGCTGGGGGTGGGTGTCCAAGAAACCTATTGGAGATAAGCAAGAGAAATTCTTAGTTTCTTGCTTGGCTGTTGGAGGAAAGTGGCCCATATCCTCCATTCTGTTTCCACACCTCTACTTAAATGTCTCATCTAGAAAACCTCACATTGTTTCTTGAAATGAAACAAAATTCTTTTCCTTCATATTCCCATGGAGTTTCTGTGATACACTGTAATTGCCCACTTTGCGATGATAGCCCATTGCATTTTACATCCTAAGGAGAATGAAGTTGTGCATCTTGTTTAATGACTTATTCTTGGAACATAATCTAGTCCTTACATAAAGGGATTGCTCATAAATATTGCTGAATTATTGGATAAATAGAAGGAGAGTTTGAGCTAGGGTATTGGTTCTGTATATCTGACAATATTATTTATAAAAACTCATTTCTCTTAACAACTACTTTAAACAATACTGTGATCACTTTATTTGCTTTACTGTTTTATATAAAAAATTTAAGAATTAATACATCATATGTATTAATGTTGCTATGGTCTAACCTGATTTGTATTGTGCTTTGATGGCCTGCATGCTATTGGCCTTACTGGCCACCAGTAACACCTTTGCCCAAGAGGAAGAACAGACTCCACAAGTAGAAATAGGATACATCATCTAAAAAAAAGGAGTCAATAAATTGGTATAATGGTCAGATTGTAGCTCAGTGAAAACACTTTTGAATTAAACAGTATTCATTGTCAATAGGATGACCAAACTTTGTTTCTTTTCATTGGTTTCTAAATTCTCTTAAATCAGTGATTCTCCACGTTTCTAACACTGTAACCCTTTAAGACAGTTCCTCTTGCTGCAATGTCCCCCAACCATAAACTCATTTTTGTTGCTACTTCATAAAATGTTGTTGCTGTTATGAATCATAATATAAATATCTGTGTTTTCTGATGGTTTTAGGCGATCCCTGTGAAAGGGTCATTTGATTCCCCCCAAAGGGGTTATGACCCACAGATTGAGAACCTCTGTCTTAAACTAATCAAGAAACAGGATATGGGGTAACTCATCACAATATTTTAATTTTGAAAATTTATGTGTTCAATTATGAAGAGCAAAATCAAAGTAAGGAGAAATTCCCTTCAGAATAGAGGTCCACGAAGCCATTTTGCCAACTTTTCTCTAAAGCCAAATTCTCATTTCCTTTTAGATTTCTCTCAGTCTCATTTTAACAAAATATTTGAGATGCTCCATTCTGTTTTCCCCTCCATTCTCATCCCATGTACAACAATACCCTTGTGGTATGTTTTCTGGGACAAAGGGGGCTTCTTCAGGTTGACCTTTGGCTTTGTCTTCTCATAGGGCATAGCAATTTGTATATGTTGATTCTTGACATATTTGTTGACTGCCTTGATATCTCTTACAGAGTTTTGGAAAAGAAGAAATGATACTGGAAAAGAACTATAAGCAGGATTGGGTGGCAAGATCTTGGGTGGAGAGATCTTCTAGCTTTAAGAGCAGACGTCTCCAGGTGATGACCAGAAGGAAGAAGGGTACTTCAATTTTATAATTGGCAGGCACGGGGTTTTGCCAGTTACTAGGTAAGCTCAGAACGAAATCTAAGCCTTAGGGGAGACCTTGATTGCAACTGGGTGAGGTCTTCAGCAGGGATGTAGTTTAGCTCTGGTGAGATAACAAAGTGTTGCTGTAAACACATGCCTGCACACCTGCTCAGATAGCAAGAGAAATAAAAACAGCTCCTGCGTCACAAAGACCAATGGTTCTCAGCTTTCGTAATGCTGTGACCCTTTAATACTCTTCCTCATGTTGTGCTGACCCTCAACCATAAGATTACTTTCCTTGCTACTTCATAACTGTAATGTTGCCACTGTTATGAATCGTAATGCAAATTATGCAGGATATCTGTTATTCAATCCCTAACCCGGAGAAGAGGTTGTTATACCCTCCCCCCAATGCACCCAACAGGGGTTGCAACCCACAGGTTGAGAACCCCTGACAAAGGTTTTTAGTTTATAAGCAAAGATAGAAAAAAAAAAAGCAGAATTTATTAGAACAAGACTTGTTAGGCCAATAAACTGAAGGGACGACTGAACGGTTTTAGAGACAAAAGCAAACAGCATTCAGGAGTTTGGCTTGTATATTCTGAAGTGGCCAACCTGCACCTGCCCTTGTCACTGGGTCCAGGAACCAGACTGCTCTGGCAGAGCCTAGTTGGCCTCATTTTTTTTATCACCCCAAAGTTCTCTGTTGAGAATCCTGAAAATGGACAGACCCCAAAACTGTGTGGACTGAGAAATACAGTTCCCTAAAAGGAAAGTGGTATGCTCTCAGAGAATGAAAAGTAAAGATATTTAGGGTAAGCACAGGAAAAGAAAGGCACCCTGTAATCTCCATGGGCTGTTAGCAAACACAGAACAATAAAGACCTTAGCCTAGATCTTGACATATAGCAACCTTCACTGAATCAGAACCATTACTATTAAGCATCCAGAGGCCTAACCCTCACCTAGGCAGTAAGACAAAACACTTTTCCTCTGGCGTTAGAAATAGGAGCTCAAGCTTGTTGAGATTTTAAAAAACAAAGAAGAAATAAGAAAAAGGAAAGAACCTCCTAGCACTCAAGGAGATAGTCTTCAGTCGCTGTGGATACCCAGGTGGGTTATAATTGAAGTTATCAGAGATCAGGAGGTTACAGATCCCCACATGGTATCTGTGCCTAAGCCCATTCCTCCATGTTTAAAGCATGGCTTTAGATGTGAAACTTTAGAGCACTTTTCGGCTTACTCATATTTGGCCCTGTTCATTAAACGCATAACACCTAAGGATCCCCAGTGCTGAGTGACGAAGCTGTGGTGTTTGCTGTGCTGGGGGTCTAACTGAGTGCCTCACATATGGTAAGCTGCACCCTGAGCAACATCCCCAGCCCTAGATCTGTTTTGGAACTCAGGCTTTTCTGTGATCTTTTTACTGGAGGGGGCCGTTCCTCGGTACACCCTTTCTGAGGAAGGTGTCATTCTGGCCCTGAACATCATTGATGGCTGGAGCTAACTTCCATTCCATTCTGCTCAACTCCACAAGTATTTATTGAGCTCCCATTATGTGCAATGAACTGTATTAAGTGCTTTGATAGATTAAAAAATGAATAGATAAGATGGAGCTCCTGAGCTTAGGGTATTTTATTATCTCACAAGAGAGACAAATGTTACAAGGACCAGATACAACGCAGAGCGGGATATGACAAGTGCTAAAGTAGATACAGAAGGAAGAAAGGTTTATATTTCAAGTGTGGTTAACTAGGCTTTTCCTGGCAGAAGTAGGATGTGAGTCTTGTCTAATCACAGGTGCACCTAGGACGGTGAACATTTTATTTATTTCTGTATTCTTAGTGCCTGGCATAGTCCTTGGTTCATAATCTCTAAAATTAAAAATTTGTTTAAAATTATTTAAACTATGATAAAACTCTACATAAAAGTATTTTCATCTTAACCATTTTAAAGCATAGTCTAGTGACAGAAAGTGCAATCACATTGCCCTGTACCACTGATGTACTGAATTTTTTTCGTGTAAAGCTGAAATTCTTACCCATTAAAAAAAATATCTCTGTATACTCCCTCCTCATAGCTCCTGGCATAACAGCCTTTCTGTTCCCTGTCTTCAGGCATTTTCCAATTCTAGTACTTCATTGGAATGAAATCAGATTCTATTTGTCCTTTCCTTTTTTTAGCTTATTTCACTTAATACACAATATCTTAGAGCAATGTCTACATTGTAGCATTTGCCCAAATCTCCTTCCTCTTTAAGGATAGGAACATATGTATGTATGCACTTGTATACACACACACACATATATATATATACACACACATTCTCATTCTGTGTGTGTTTGTGTATCTCTCTTTCACACACACATTCTCATTCTCTCTGATTCTCTCTCCTTCACATGCACATACATACATACATATATACATACATACATACATACACACACACTACCTTCTGTTAATAGGTATTTGGGTAGGTTCTCATCTTTTGGCTATAAAGATAAGAACATTGGTGTTGGCTACAAGAGATGGGAATCAGGGATGATGTACAAACATCTAATTGAATGAGTTAAGCTCTTTTGTTTGTGGCAGTACTGGAGATGGAACCAAGGGCTTTATGTAACATGGCAAATGCTCTGCTATTGTGCTATACTCCCAGTCTATGACTTAGACATTTTGATAGATTGAGATAGGGCATAGAGAAGGCATTTGAAGCTTAGGAGGTAAAGAAAAAGCAGCAATGATAGGTGACAATGCATTGGATTTCTTGGTAATAAAGGTTCAGTGGTATTCTGATTTAAGATGGAAAGATCTGAAGTACATTGAATACCATAAGAGGCTGACAGATTTCTTCTCAAGTTAGTAGAACTCATTTAAGGGCTGAGGCAGGTAAATGAGTAACATTACTAAAGAGTATAATTGTAACAAAAATGTAGCTGCAAATATAAGGTCATAATTCTGGCTGGAGACAAAGTAGGGCAGTGGCAGAGGAAATAGTGAAAGGCGGAGGAAGGGCAGGTGGCATTATAGAGGAAAAATCAATGGGATTTGTTGACCAACTGGATGTGGGTGACAGGAAGAGGAAGTCGTTGTTAAATCCATGCCTAAGATCTCTATGGCATTGTAACCTGGGAAGAATAATGCAGAGTAAAAAAAAAATTACATTTACCATGTGTTGAGCACAAACATATTACCTTATGTAAGCTTAGAATATCCCAGGAAAATAAGGATTATTGTAAATGGGAGAAAATTCAGTTTACATAAATAGCTATGACCTAATATCTCATTAGGAACTAACATGGAGACTCCAATCAAGGTCCAATTCCAAAGTTCAAACATTCTTTTTAGTCAAACATACTATCTCTTTGTCTTCAAATGTATAGATGATCCATGAAAATTTATGTCTAGAAATTGGGAACATAATACTCAAAGCTCAGTAGAGCGGTCATGATAGCATAGTCCAGTCCACAAAGATGAACTCAGATGCCCTTGAAAAGATACAAGGGCTCACTTAGAATGGGGTATGTGGTGATTTGAATGAAAATGATCCCCATAAGCTCATAGGGAGTGGCACTGTTAGGAGGTGTGGCCTTGTTGGAGGAAGTGTGTCAATAGGGGTGGGCTTTGTAGTTTTAGAAACTCAAGCCAGGCCCACTCGTTCTTCTTGCTGCCTGCAAGTCAGAATGTAAAACCCAGCTGCCCTCCAACACCACGTCTGCCCACACACTGCTATACTCCCCAATACCATGTCTACCTACACACTGCTATGCTCCCCAATACCACGTCTGCCCACACACTGCTATGCTCCCCAATACCATGTCTACCTACACACTACTATGCTCCCCAATACCATGTCTACCCACACACTGCTATGCTCCTCGACACCATGTCTACCTACACACTGCTATGCTCCCCAATACCATGTCTACCCACACACTGCTATGCTCCCCGATACCATGTCTACCCACACACTGCTATGCTCCCCAACACCATGTCTACCTACACACTGCTATGCTTCCCACCATGATCATAATGAACTAAACCTCTGCACTCTAAACCAGCCCTGATTAAAAGTTTTCCTTTATAAGAGTTGCTATAGCCATAGTGTCTCTTCTCTTCACAGCAATAGAAACCCCTAATTAACACAGACGTTGGTACCAGGGACTGGGATATTGCTTTGATAGGCCAGACCATGCTTTCATTTGGAGAAATATGGACTTTGGGACCTTAAATCAGAAACATAGCTGAAGCAGAATTTAATGGATCATAATAGTAGGAACACAGAAGACAGTGGTGTTGAGGGTGACTTGAACTGTGGGGCCTGACTCAAGAGGTTTCAGAGGGGAAGACTATTAGTACGTGGCCTAGAGACATTGTGATATTTTGCTGAAGAATGTGGCTGCTTGTCCAAAAAAATCTGCCTTGGGCTAAAGTGAAGAATTATGGATTAACAGCTTTAAGAAAGGTCATTTCAAAACAATCTAGCACTGACTAGGTTGTTGTGTGGCCAGTCTTAGGCAGATCTACAAGGAAAAAGAACAAGCCAAGTTAAAAAACAAAAACAAAAAAAACACAAAATGTACACTTGGAGGAGAAAAAGATCACCAGGAAGTGTAAGGAGATTAAAGAAAAGCTTGATGCTAAAGGGAATAAAGGGAATAGTAACCTCAGAAGAGACTTGGAACTTTGGACTTTTAAACAGGGTTCGGACTGATGGAGCACAGGGACTTTCAAAGTTGTACTGAATGCATTTCTGCATAATGATATGGCTACAAACCTATGGGAACTGGGGTAAAGTGTGGTGTTTTGAATGAAAATGGCCCCCATTGTCTCATAGGGATCGACACTATTAAGAGGTGTGGCATTGTTAGAGGAACAGGTATGGTCTTGATCAAGAGAGTATGTCACTGGGGGCAGGCTTTGAGGTTTCAGATGCTCAAGCCAGTCTCTCTTCCTGCTGCCTGCCAATCCAGGAGAACTCTCAGTTCCTTCTCCAGCACCATATCTGCCTGTATGCTGCCATGCTTCTTGTCATAATGATAATGAACTAAACCTCTGAACTGTAAGCCAACTCCAATTAAATGGTTTTCCTTTATAAGAATGCCATGGTCACAGTATCTTTTAAGAGCAATAGAAACCCTAATTCAGACAATGTTTTTAGTTACTTTTCTTATTGTGACAAAAATACCTTAATAAAGCAACATAAAGAAGGGAATGAGGCGGCAAGATAGCTCAGCGAATAAAGGTCATTGTCAGGCTAAGTCTGATGCTCAGACTTCAATCCCTAGAACCTGAATGAAAACAGAAAAAGAAAACTTATTCCTCTGACCCCCCCACCCTGTCGGGGACCAACAAAAATACCACTCACCAGGGTGGGGTGTTAGGATTTATAAATATTAGTAAAGAATATGAAGGTGTAAAAATAATAAGACAGAAAAACAGAATAGTACTGGGAGGGAGTTCCAGTGAATGCTGAAATCACCCACGTTTTAATTTCCAATTGCTTAAAATACCCCTAACCCCAAAAGATAGGACTAAGACCAAAAAAAAACTGCATTAACATGATACAAGGAAATAGACAGACCAGTTGAAAGTCACAGGCTATAATGTTCTGTTGCTAGAACAAAACAAGTCACATTCACATCCTAGACCAAAACATTCTGTAGGCCCATCACTCCCTGGGTGGAATCCAATGCTATCTCCTTAAAGGAACTAGAACCTTAGTTGGATTTTTAGGCTTTTGTTTGAGGTAGAAACATATCTACTTCTCTATTCCTGAATATGAGGTCTGGGTATTAGCCACACCTGTTGACAATAACCTTGAGAGAACAGAACTCTCTGACCTAAATCTAGGTGGGACCTTTGTTTGAGGTAGAAACAGAATAACCTTGAAGGAATAGAGTTAAGTTCCAACTCTCTGACCTTTGGTCGACATGAAAATAGGCTCATTTTGGGCCTCCACACCCCCCCATACACACACCGTGGTACATGCCACCATCATATATACCTAGAATGATAAAAAATAAATAAACTTTAAAAATATTTTAAAAGGAAAGATGGGTTTACTTCAGTTCACAGTTTGAGGGAATACAGTCCATTGTGGCATAAATATCTTGGTGACATGAATATGAATCAGCTAGTCACACTGAATCTATAATCAGGAAGCAGAGAACAAGGAATGCTGGGATCTAGCTCAATTTCTTCAGGACACTAGCTCATGCAATGGTGCTGCCCACATTTATAGTGGCTCTTCCTACCTTAATTAACCAGGTCTACAAACTTTCTTAGGGAAATACCCAGAGATTTATTTCCAAGGTGAATCTAGCCTCTGTCAGGTTTTCAATCAATATGAATTACTACAGAGTAATTACAAGAGGTCAGAGCTTGGTTTCAGAAGCACATGGAACTAGTGCAGAGCTCTTCAGAGGGACAGCATCAATAGGAAGGAGGGATAGCCAATATGTAGAGGATGGATGGGTAGGTAGATAGCTAGACAAGGGAGGTTTATTAGAAAATGGGCTCACATGACTACGAAGAAGTTTGATTTAAAAAGGCCAATAGAATGTAGCTCAGTATGAGGAAAAATACTTCAGTACCAGAAAGGTCAGTAGTGTAGCATGGCCCAAGGTGCTGTGGAAAGGTGATGGTGTAAGTTTTGGAGTGCAAAGATAAAAAGTCCTGTACTTCTATTGTCGAAGAGCAAGAGAAGACTCATGCATCCCATCTCCAGGACAGAGATAGAGAGGAATCTTTCTGTTCTCTCTGGGCTCCCAGATGATTGATGGTACTTTACAATATTGCACTAGGGTTCCCTGGTGTAGATAACGTGTGAGTCCTCCAACTTGTGATGCCTTTCCTCTGAAACACGTTCACAGACATACTCCGCAATAATTCTTTATGACTCCTTGGGAAAATCCTCAGTCGACTCAGAAAGCAAATTTAAACACCGAATACAGATTCATCAGATGAGAAGGGAAAGAGGGGCTGGGCCTGAAGAAAAAGAGAATAGTAGAACAGCAAATTGTCAGAGAAGCTGCATGGGAAGCCAGGTATAAAATGGATTAGTTACTCCTGCACAATGATTCCAAAATCTTAAGTAGGAGAATGTTGAAGGTGGCTGCTTGTTTGGTTCTTAGCCACTCAGCCCCAAAATAATCACCCAGAAACCATATTAATTAAATCACTGCATGGTCTATTAGCTCTAGCTTCTTATTGGCTAGCTTTTACATCTTAATTTAACCTATTTCTATTAATTTGCACATCACCACAAAGTCGTGGCCTACCTACCAGCAAAGTTTCAGTGCCTCTGTCTCCAGTGGAAGCTCCATGACTTCTTTCTGACTCCGCCCTCTCTCTCCCAGCATTCCATTTAGTTTTCTCCACCTAGCTCTGTTCCCCTATAACTCTGCTATAGGCCCAAAGCAGTTCCTTTATTAACCAATGATATTCTCAGCATACTGAGGGGAATCCCACATCAGGAGGAAGATGGTGGCCAGTAGATTTAATGTGTAGGATGTTTCTGGGGATTTTTCACAGAGGAAAGTGTACACAGAAGTGTCCATGGTTTGAACAATGACTAAGAAGTAGGGAAATAAAGAAAATGTGAGCCACTTGCTCAAGAATACTTGGGGTGGGGCAGTGAGATGGCTCAGTATATTAAGGTACCTGCAAGCATGGCGACCAGGATTCAATTCCCTGAACCCACATAAAGGTGAACTAAGAAAGACAACCCCACAAAGTTGTCCTCTGACCTACATGGACACACATTAATAACAAACAAACAAATATTGGGAGGCAGAAGAGAAGGCTCAGTTTTTCAAAGCACTTGTTGCTCCTGCAGAGAATAAGCACCATCATGACGTGACTTAAAGCCACTTGTAACTCCAGCTCTGCATGTATATACATGCAAGCAAAACAGTAAAATAACTAACAAAAACAACAACAGAAAAAGAATTTGGAAGTTTGGAAGTAAAGAAAGCAAAGAAAAAGGAGGGATTATGGAGAAATGAGGAAAGATTTTTTTTTCTGTCTGGCTAGATTTGGAAGAAGAAAAATGGCCTTTGGCTATGAAGAAAGTTCTAGAAGGATAGTTTGGAAATTTTGAGAGGATGATGACAATTCATGGGTTAGGGAGAGGGTGTCTTAGAGTTTTTACTGCTGTGACAAACACCATGACCAAAAGCAACTTGGTAAGGAAAGGATTTATTTCATCTTATAATTCTTAGGTTGCAACCAATTACTGAAGGAAGTTTGGAATTCGATGGAAGGAATTAGGAGACAGGAGCTGATGCAGAAGCCATGGAGAAATGCTGCATACTTGTTTACTTCTCATAGCTTGCTCAGCCTGCTTTCTTATAGCATACCAGTCCACCAGCCTAGGGGTGGCACCACCCACAATGAGCTGGGCCCTCTCATATTAATCAATCAAGGAAATGCACCACAGTCTTGCCCATGGGCCAATCTGTTGGGAGCATTTTCCTAATTGAGGTTTCTTTCCAAAATGATGCTATGTCAAGTTGATCTAAACCTACTTTGACAGAGGGCATAATCAAGAACACATTTAAAGGCAAAACATGGGTACAAAATATGGGTATTGTTTCTCTGGAGATAAAAGTTTGGAAGTTAAAGAGAAATGTTAGAGGTCTTTGATGAGAGAGAGAGAGAGAGAGAAAGAGAGGGGGGGAGACCAGCTAGTGAGTGAGGAGATCCTTAGATAAAGGCTGGTTTGGAGCAATAAACCCTGGTAGGGCCACTGGGTAAGTCTCCCAGCTTTCCTGACAGCTTCTCTGCATTAATAACATTTCAATATCTAAGGACAGTGAGCAAAAGCCAGTATCTCTTTCAGAGCAATGGGCATCCACTTCCTGAAATTCTAGAGTTGTCTATGATCAGGCTTGGGTATCTCCCAGATGCCCTGAGGGTGTGTACAGAACCTTACACTACAGCAGTCTTTGCTGATTTCATCAGTGGAAGGCTGAGTTTTATCAGTTTTAATTTTTACTACTAACAGATTCTAGGGGCTTACAGCTAACTCCCCCATTCCTACGTAAAAACACTAGAAAGAGCTACCTTGTGTATGTGTTGGGGGGGTAAGTGTGTATGTATAATCACTTGTGTAGGAGTACATGTGTGTGAAGACATGTAACAAAAAAAGGAAAAGCCTCGGCCTCGGCCTCCTCTGTTCCCCAGGTGCTATCCACCTTGATCTTTCCTGTGACTGTGACAGGGTCTCCCTCATCTGACACTCCACCATCAGACTAGGCTGGCTGGCTGGCCAGCAAGCCCCTGAGACCTGCTTGTCTCTGCCTCCCCAGTGCTGGACTTGCAAGCATGCACCACCATGCCCAGGTTTTTACATGTTTGCTGGGGATAGAGCTCAAGTTCTCGAGCTTTATCCATTCAGCCATCCCCCAAGCCCTAAGAACTACTTTCCTGAACAGCTTGTCATAGGAAAATATTGAGAAATTACTGAGATACGGTGAAACAATCTAATATGAAATTTCAAAATTACACTCTTTGAAGATGTTAAGCCGGTAGAAAACCCTCAGCATAAAACCTTCCTATTGTTTCCAACTTCTGAAATAGAACCAAGTGTGAGACAGTATAATGTAAAGTAACAGATTACTTCTCCCACAGTGACATCCCATTCAGCCTTCTACACAGTACAGTGTTACACACACACACACACACAGAGAGAGAGAGAGAGAGACAGACAGACAGACACACACACACAGAATGAGAGAGAGAGAGATTTACTGCAGTTATGTGATAAAGTCAGAATTTTGTAATTCCAAATATAGGTATTAGCTACTGGAACCTTGCCTCAGTTATCTCTCTTAAGAAAGATAATGTAGGAATGCTTTAAACAAATATTTAGTTAAAAATGTGAACAGGACAGAGAGTGTAAAGAGTAATACAAATGCTAAATAAAGATACTAGATTTTGAACAGCAGGCTCCTTTGAAATAGGGCCTACAGATTCCATCATCACTCGGTTATGTGCTTTTTATGAAACTTTCAGGAAGCTCCTGTCCATGAATACCCCTATGGCATGATATCTATGGCCTGGTGACCAGTAAGAAAGGAACAAGCGGGAGGGTGGTATAATCATATGCATCATAGTATTTCTTTCAGGTGCTTAATCAGCATTTATTGCACACTCACTAGGAGTTACAAAGATTTTGTCTTGGCTCATGTTCCTGGGCTCTCACTTCTGAATGATAGGCACAGCACAGAAACAAACAACAGAAGCCTGAGGAAGTACGTATCAAACAAAGACATACAAATAGTCAACAGACATGAAACAAATATTCATCCATTAGTCATTTGGGAGACAAAATTGGCTGTTGCCACACTCATGTTAGGAAGACCATTGTGGAAAAGGGAAAGAGACATGTGGGCCAGAACATGGAGCTTATCTTTGCACACCAGGAGGATGTCGCCCTGTAACGTCATTACAGAAAAGAGCATGGAGGTGCTAAAAATCACCGACACTCACTCGCTCTTGTGCTTATTGTAGCACTATTCATAATAGAAGACCTGTGGAATCAACTTGTGTCCACCGACCGATAAACACAAAGAAAAGCTGACGTGAACGCATAGAGGAAAAATTCAGCTTGAAAAACTGGGAGCTTATTTCATTTGAGACACTATCATGACCAAGAAGTGAAATCCACTCGGCCCAGAATGATAACCATCAAAGGTTCTTTTAGCAGAATCCTGACACAGAAGCTGTGCAGAATGGTGATCATCAGAGGGCAGAGTATCTGAGAATGTGCAGATGTGGGCCAATGGATACAATGTTTCAGCTAGACAGAGGAGAGCATGAGTAAATAAAGTGTCTGAAGTAACAGGAATTACCTTCACTCAATTATCCCACCTGGATAAACATATTAGAATAACTGTATAACTTGTGTTTGTTTTTTATTTGTAACAAAAATACCCGAGAAAACATTTCGGACCAGAAGAGTTTCTTCAGGCTCACAGTTTCTGAGGGTTCAGCATTTTTTTTTTCTGGGCTGACATTATTGCTCTGGGTCTGAGATGAGGTAGGGCTGGGTAGTGGAAGATTAGGCTGGTCCCTTCAGTATAGGCAGGTCTCAGAGACAGAGCGGGGGAAGAGCTAGGTCCAAGATATGCCCTTTAAAGATATCTTCTACTGACCTGCTTATGCCAGTCAAGACTATTCCATGGTTCCCTTCACTACCTATAGGCCATTCAACTATGAATCCAGTGAAGGATTAAATTACTGATTAGGTCAAAGAGAAGCCTCCTGATCTAGTCCCTTCCCCAAATCCCTTACTCTGCAATTGCATTAGAGACCAAGTCTTCAACACACCAGCCTTCCAGAGACATTTCATATCCAAAGCATAGCGTCTGTGAATATATATATTATGGTGATATTTTGTTTGTAATTTGTAATCTAACAAATAAAGCTTGTCTGAAGATCAGAGTGCAGAGCTAAGCCACTAGCTGGCCGTAGAGGTCAGGGAGTGGTGACACACACCTTTAATCCCAGCACTCAGGAGGCAGAGGCAGGTGGATC
>LOJH01023090.1:0-13832 GCA_001685095.1 Ellobius talpinus | reverse complement strand
AGGAGATTCCTCTAAGCCCTCTAGATCCTGATGCTAGCATGAACTCTAATAAAAGGGATTATTCCCAGTATAAATGGTAAGGCAGCTATGTTCATGCTTGCCAGTCCTTATGCTGGGGGCTCGTGCCTGAGACACCTGTGGCAGTATAGACAGGAGCCAGTGGAGGTTCTTAGACAGCCCACACCTCCTCATTTATTTCATCTCCAGAGGCTTTGACCTGGTCTTGTTTCCCCTTCCACTGGGAGCTAAAGTTCTAGGATGTCCAGCCTTCTGTTACAGCTTTAAAAAGTGACATCCTCAAAGGCCTGGTGTGTGACAGGGAGAGTTCAGAGGACAGACCCCTGGGGCCTGGGGACTCTAGGAATTGGGGCCATTTGGATGTGTGATGAGCTGTTCAGAATATCACCGTTTAAGACACTGATCTGAATTTCTTCCTTGCTCTTTTCTCCTACAGGATAGGACAGTTGGACTGAGCCTAACAGGATTTATTCTGATTTCTCTTTTCCCACTGTGTCCTTAAGAACTGCTGACTTCGCTTTCTGCATCTGACTGTGACTGTGTCTGTCTCCTGTGAGCACAGTGATGCCAGGTGTTGAGTGCATTCCTTTTCTGAGCAATAATCAGTCCCATCCACACACCGATCATCGTTCCTTCCCCAGTCACCATCGCTGTTCCAACAGAGGCTGGTCTGGCAAACCTCCAGCTTGTACTGAGATTTAGTTTCCACTGAGCTACAACTTATTCCGTTTTCTTGAAACTAAACATTTTTATGGTTATGCAACTTCTTTCACAGTGGGTATTTGATTAGTGTACTAAAGGTGAGTAAAACTTGGAGAAAATAAAGTCTCAGAATCTTCCAGAATCGTGTGTGCTGTGCTAACTCCATTGCCTTTCATGAGAGTTGAGGGCTGTGTGTGCAAAATTACTGCTCCTTCGTGCTGGGCTTTCCCATAGTCCCTTCCCTCCTCTGTCTTCTGTCTAGCTCCTAATCCCTTTCTTTCAATATGCCTGTCCCACCAAGACATGTGATCAAAGGATCTCAGGTCTGTGCAGGGTCTGTGCAGGGTCTGTGCAGGGTCTGTGCTCTTCTTTATGTTGGCAGTCAGCCTGTTCAGGCCTGAGTCTGATGTTCCATCAAGAGATGTTTCGGTTCCTGGATCTACAGGATTTACATTTGTTCTCAGTTCTGTGATTGAGTCTGGAGTCAATGTCTTCTGTTGTCGACATTCACTGACACAACTAGGGAGTGTTGCTGTCATTGTCCAGCCACGGATCTCTGTGGTATTCTCACCAAATTTGTTAGAGGCCAACCCTGATTTCTGACAGATTAGGGGCTGTAATGTGTCGGTAGTACCAGCAGGAGGAGCTCTGACAACAGGATTTTTTGCAAGTTCAAGATCAATTGGGCTATGTCCTGAGACCTTGTCTCCAAAGGAAGCAATTAATATTTAATAAATGAGAGGGAAAATTAAAAAAAAATCACACAAGGGATGGACAAACTGTACTATGCTAATGTCATTCCAAAGAAATCTCAACTAAGTATTTGAATTTCAGACAGAAGTAGGTTGATGTAAGGAAAGTTATGTGGAAAATACAAACTGGGTAATACTCAGGGCTTTACTTAAGTCTCTAGAGGATTTCATCATAGTCATTAAAGCAAAAGCATAGAATTTCAGAGCATCCAATCACTTTCCATGAAACTGGAAACCCTTCAAAATGAGGTAAGGAAACCCTGTGTTAACATCTGTCCGGAGAGAGGCTAACACCAGAGAGAGCAGGGGGAATGGTGTAGAGGAAATCATAGCTTTCTCTGTAAAACTAATGTCATAGACAGTATAGACAGTTTATACAATTCCGGAGGGACAGAGATTCTGCTCCAGTTCCCCTAGAATGTTCATAGGACAGACTGTATTTTGGCTCTATTGCACAGTTGAGCATTTTCTCCTGTGTACTTCTCTGGATCAGTGAGGTAATGAACATGGCAGATTCTCAAACTCTTGTTAAGGACTACTAGGAGCAGAGCCCCTAAAGTGGGGTCTGCGGCAGGGGAGTGAGGTTTCTGAAGCATGTGATGGGCTCTTCCTGGATGTCTGTCTGTGGAACAGATGACCTGACTCAGGCAAAGAGCACATTTCCCAGCAAACCCTAGAGTCCTTCAACAACAGGGCACGGGAGGAATCCTCTGTCCAAGATAGGACACGTGAGATCAACTGCCCCGTATCTCCTGATCTCAGTGGAGAGGGGTCCCAGTTCTCCCATGTCTCCCTCTGTGCACAGCTTACATAGCTCTCTTCTCTATCCTGCTGATCCCTTTCGGCACCCATGCTAACCTAACATCCTGGCCAATATGTCTTGCCCAACCTGCAAGACAGTCAGGAGGGCTCCCCTCACACTGTGCACAGACTCACTCTCCTTTTGGTATTTTAACAGCAATGCATCCAGGCCTCTGGGATGCTACTTGGAGCACAGGACATTCAAACGAGTAGGTGACTCCTGGGATAAAACTTTAGATGAAGTGAATCAAGAAGGGTCCTGAGCACGGAGAGACATGAGGGGCTCCTAGTGTCATGGCTGCAATTTCCCAAAGTGTCTCATTTTTACCTGTGTGCAGATATGTCTTGTATCATGGTCCAACCTATTGGACGGTCAGGAGGGCTCCCCTCACGCTGTCCACAGACTTGTTCTGTTTGTGGTATTTTAGTAGCAGTGTATCCAGGCCTGGCCTCTGGGATGCTACTTGGATCACAGGACCTTCAAGTAGGAAAGTGATTTCTGGAACAAAGCCTCAGATGCAGTGAATTAAGAAGGTTCCCTCCACATGGAGAGTACATGAGGGTCTCCAAGGGCCATGGCTGCCATTTCCCAAAGTGTCTGAGATCCCAGTTCTATGAGAAGAACTGGAGAGAGGTCCCTGAGGAATCACTGTTCTAGTGACAATCATGACGACCAGAATTCATAAGCCCTGCACGTCCCCTCTGATAGGAACAAATGTACATCAATCCTCAAGTACATCTGTAGACTCCAGGCTGCAGTTACTTGACATTATCTTCAATGACATTAGGGTCTCAAAACTCTCCGTTCCTACAACAGTCAGCGTGTCCTGATATAATCCACATAGGCATGTTTACCTTTTACGTCCACACACAAAGCATGTGGAGACATATGGAGAACAAAATTCTCTGGAGTTGCTGGCATATTGCCCCTGGGCTAGGATTTAGAAGAATGTTATGGCCAAGTCCAGGATGTGGGTCAGGGTAGAGCAGTTGTCCCCAGGCACGGCTCCAAGGATAACAATTCAAAGAGCTGGGTTAGGGTGAGAAAGTAGGCTGTAGTGATACCTAGTTTCTGGGGGTTAATCTTTCTATTACCCACCTCTGCCCCCCTTCTATTGATAATTCTTAGAGAAGCCCAGCAGCCTAACCAAATTAGGCTCATAGTGATGAGAGACCAGTACTGACTCAGGTTTCTCTCATACAGAAGAAGGGACTCCTTCATCCTACACCTCCAACTGCTACTCCTGGACCTATGTCTTTGACCCAGAATTCTCTGTGTGAGTCCAGAGGTCAAGAGGGAAAGAGCCTTTGCACAGAGGATCCAGGGCTCAGACTGCCTGGTGTTCACACTCCCATAACCTGCATTTTTGCCTTAACACAACTGCACTGTCCCTTTACCCCCAATGGAAAACTGGGCTCTCAGGGATCACCAGATCTAACTGGCATCTGTTGAGGGCTATTAACATATAAATAGGAAATGATTTCATGTGGAAACCATCAGGAAAATTTTACAGGACATGAAGGATTCCTCCAGCTAGGCTCCAGATCAGGAAGTTTTTTTTTCTCCTAAGCGCACCACCTCATGGGTACAAGTGAACAAACTATTGAGTCTATATGGAATATTATTTTTCAAATCATGTCTTGACTTTTGTTTTAGTTTTGTCAGCTTGGCATGTTAGTTTTATCTGGGAAAAGAACCCTCAGTTAAGACCATGCCTCCATCATGTGACTTCTAGGCACATCTGTAACAGGTTTCCTTGATTTATGATTGATTGTGAGAGGACCCAACTCAGTGTGCATGGAGGAACATCTGTGAAATGGCTCCTGGATTATATGTCAGTACAGGCTGAGAAAACACGCTAGGTCTCCAGCCTTAGTGCCTATTTAGCATATCAAAACTGGGCTGGCTGTCAGGTTCTCCCAGCAGCCCTCAGTCCCTACCTTTTACAAGAGTTCCTGGTTAGCATACCCTGCCCCTTGTCCTAAGCTTCTCCCACCCAGGTTGTTCTGTCCACACAGCTACCCTTTCCCAATTGTCCTTCCCTTTATAGCCCAACCTTTTCTGTTACCTGCTCTTTTTTTTTTTTGCTACTCTCTTGGCCAGTCTCTTGGTCCAGGCGGCTCCTCTTGGTCTGCAACTGCTCTGGTCTCTCCCCTCCCACACCTGCCCTCCCATGGCTCAGTCTGGTCCTGCCCACTGTGGACTCCCTGCTATGTTCCTGCCTCTGGCTCTACTCACCCTTTTATCTATAATACTCTTTCTCCTCCACCATAGCTGGGAGCATTCATGTCCTTCCCTTTTAGTTCTTCATCCCCCCATTCATCTAGTGCCTTAAATGAGTTCTCTCCCAAGGAACTAGGCTGCTACAAGCCAAGCTGCTGGCCTTGCTCTCCTAATGTTTGTAGGGATGGAGGGTTTGATAAAGTAGGGTCAAATTTATTGGGTGACAGAGCCAACAGAAAGAAATGATCCCTCCATCTCTCCTTGCCTACTCAGTAAGTGTCCTCTCCCTGACTCCTGGGGTCTACGATGCTCTGGGTTACTCACCACATGGGCAACTTTCTGCTCACTAAGACACTTGCCCCCTCCCTCAGGTGCAACCCTTCCTGTCTCCCAAAAGCCTCTCCCAGTGCAGCTCTGCATCAGTTTCCCCTCCACCTGCTCTAAGCACCTGTCTCTCCCCTTCTACTGGGTAAGAGGCTCCAAGGAGCTCTCTGCTTTTTTCTGCTTTTACTACAAAAGCCACAGCAGTGGGCCAGGAACTCCCTCACTCTCCAGTAGACTCTAATCACAAGGACAAGGGTTGCCTTTCTTCTGTGATTTGCTACACTTTTCTCTCTGACAAGTTTCTCATTCCACTTGGGGAAGCCCACATTGAAATTCTTGTCACCACACTTACCTGCATTTATTCCCTGTGCAGAGGGAACTCAGGGCATTTCCCCCACACCCTCCAGAAACTGACTAGATCACAGAGCCCTCAGCTGCCCCACGTTCTAACTTCAATATAGAAGATGCAGCCCCTCCCAGGTGCCTCCTCCTCCCTACCCTCTTCCTCACTCTGGCTCTCAGCCTCTGGTTCTCTCCCATGCAGCTCCCCACCCCCATCCTAACGTGGCCTCCTCATTGTCTCCTGCACCTTCTCTAAGTCTGGGCCTGTCTGGACCACATGCGCTCGCTCTGCTTCCTCTTAGAGCTTTCCCAGGTCCCCCAAAGATGAACGATGTCCCCAGGTCAGTAGGAAGTAGTCTTGAGAACATAGAGTTTTCATCCCTGCCTCACCTGCTACCCCTTTCTCTCTCTTCACCTTTTTATAGTAAATAAAAAGGAAGGGATGTTGGTATTCATGCTGGGCTGCCTGCCCGTGTGGTTCTGACAGGATAAATCCTCAGCTGTAGCCACTAAGAGAACCTTCTGTCAACATTCACTATGTTCCCCTTTAAAAGGGCCCTGCCCACCTCCCTCTGTCTTTCTCTCCTCTCTCTCTCACTCTCTCTCTCCCCTCTCGCTTTCTGTCTGCTTCTCTCTCTCTCCCCTCTCACTTTCTGTCTGCTTCTCTCTCTCTCTCTTCTCTCTCTCTCCCCTCTCACTTTCTGTCTGCTTTTCTCTCTCTCTCTCTCTCCCCTCTCACTTTCTATCTGCTTCTCTTTCTTTTGCTGCTCCTGTCTCTCTCTTGCCCTCTTTTTATGCTTCCTTTCCCATAATAAACACCTCCATGTGAACTCTGTTGCATGGCATCTTTCTCATGCTACTTTTTAAACACTGCAATGGTGGCATGCAGGCGGACATGGTGCTGTCTACTACTTGAGTAGGAGACAATAAAAGTAGTCTGTGACATTGTAAGTAGCTTGAGTATAGAACTCAAAGACAACCCCGAGTGTGACACACTTCCTCCAACAAGCCCACACCCACTCCAACAAGGCTATAACTCTTAATAGTGCCGCTCCATTTGGGGGGCATTTTCTTTCAAACCACCACACTGGATTTCTAAATTCTCACACATTGTAACCGCCACTGCACACACAAGTGATTGCCAAATCTCTTATATCTAAACTTGCTCTGCTCCACACTTCCAAAAGTCTCTTGTCTCTAAGGTTCTACTTTCCACTCTTTGAAATCTTTTATCTCTATGACTTTTCCTGATCTCCTTGATTTCTTTACACTGTGATCCCCACAAACTCAAAGGCTGTGCTATAAATGCTATCTTGGGGTTTGTAAGTTTACTGAGTACGGTTTAAAAAATCTGTATAATTGGGTTGGACAGTGGTGGTGAATGCCTTTAATCCCAACAGTCAGGAGGCAGAGGCAGGTGAATTTCTGTGTGTTTGAGGTCAGCCTGATCTACAGACAGCCAAGGCTACACTGAGTACTGTTTCAATAAATAAAAAAAATCTATAAAATCTCTAAGAAAATTTGGCTTAAAACATATAACAAAAGGTTTATAAAACCTATACATAGCTATTTTTAATTTGCTACAGCATAGAATGTATGTGATTCAACTCTATCTAGAATGCATGGTTGTATAACTTGAATGCAACTCCTGTTTACAATAAACAGATCTACCAGGAAAACATGCTTTAAAGAGCAGCAAATGTGTGCCCGCCCCCCTCAGGATGGAAGCACCCTCATGACATTGGCAGCCATCTCTGCTGAGGTTAAAGGGCCCAGGCCGTGTGACTTTACCATCTTAAGATGACCATGCGGCATAAAGCAGCAATTATAAAATGTCCTAGTCCTAAGGAGCGCGCTATCTCTGTGTCTCTTTGTAGACTAAGGGAACAACAGGTCTCCAAGGGGGCTTGCGTTGATACTAATTTTTATATGATGATAAAATTTCAAGATTATTAAAGTCTAGTCAGATTAACAAAAACTGACTCAGAGATTTATGTAACTAACATCTTTGCTAACTGTTCAACGTAAGTATTCTAAATAGTTTAGCTAAGTAACCACACATATTTGATAAATGAGATATATTTGACAAATAAGGTTTAGAAATTCCCGTGGTCCACTCAGGTTCAAAGATAAATTTGTCTAGCTTCTTTGTCCTTCCTCACTTTGTTAAGCTTTAGCTGTTTGGATAAACCAAGTTGTACAAAGAAACTATGTTATTCTATAATGGTATAGTATAAAAGTTCCCATGCTCCCTATGGACTGCATTGATGGTTTATTATGATGCTAGATGGTCTCCAATTAAATCTTCAACCTAAGTTTTAGGGTTCAAATAGAACAGCAATAAAGTTGTGAAATCCTGTCCTCATGGAAGCTGTTGACCTGTAAACAGTCCATTGCCTGACAAGCTTTCTGTAGGCTCCTGGATGTGCTTTTAAGGTTAGCTTAAAACTGGGTATCCTTAGCAGATAGGTGGTCCTCAAACTCTTCAGAGATATGCTGAATATTGTATTTAAAATTGTTAACAAAAAGATTTCCCATAATAGACAGAACTGCCCCCCTCCTAGCAGAAACCCTTAAGATATCCAAAATAGACAGATGGGGCACAGTGACTCCACCTGAATTGTGGTAACACTATGCACTGGGATAAACTGACCCTTGCCTCTCCTGTTGCCAAGGTTCTAGAAACTGGACATTTCTGGGTTGGTAGCCCTACTTTGCCTGAGCAAAGTAAGGTTAGTTTCCTTAAGTTGCTTAACGGGAAAAATCTCTCAGACCTGGGTCTGACAGCCAAAAACCTCTGTTGTCTTTTATGACAATTGAAGATTAAATGCTTTCCTATATAACAGCTGGAAAACCACCATTGTTTCCAACAAAGCTACAGAGACCATGGGAGCCTAGGCTAACCCATCTAAGGAATGTGTTAGTCTGTGGAATTTTAATTGCTATATAGGCCATTTGGAGTATACTTTCAGCTATGTCTTATGCTTCTCATATCTCTGGTGATATTGACTGGCTAACTGTAGCTTTAACAGCAGCAAGCCCACTAACCTCTCCTGCAAGGCTGCAGCTGCCTTCTCTTCAAGTGTACAGATCAGGACTCAGGGCTCAGGCCTCATTAGGGATCTAATAGGTCTCCAGACAAGGAAGACAGCTTACCTTGCTACCAGACTCTGAAAGGAGATAAACTCACCAAACAGATTTCAATGAACTTTTAACCATTCCTTTATTTAAATGTATTTGGTTTGCAATGACTGCTTTCATTAGCCAGCCATCTGTGCCTCATGGTCAGAAAGAACACATTTAAAGCTTATACAAGCTATAAAGATCTAAGAAGTTGTTTCCAGGTGTGTAAATGCAATTTGTAAAGGTGTAAGAAAGTGATTTCAAGCCGGGCAGTGGTGGCACACGCCTTTAATCCCAGCACTCGGGAGGCAGAGGCAGGCGGATCTCTATGAGTTCGCAGGCCAGCCTGGTCTACATAGAGCTAGTTCCAGGACAGGCACAAAAAACTACAGAGAAACCCTGGCTCAAAAAAAACCCCCCAAAAAACAGAAAGTGATTTGAAATATTTTAGATACCCCCCCATCTGTGCTATTGTGATATTAAGCTTCAAACGTTCAGGGTTTTAACTTTGGAGATTTTAAATTTCTTTTGGTTGTCTTCTGCAAGAAGACTTGAAAATGCTTCTGAAACAAATATCTCTGTCTAAGAGTGTTAATGCCTTTAACAGAATCATTTTGAGTTCCCAGGCTTTTCTATGACTCACAGGCCTGAGTCTCCCACCTTTCTACAATGTGGATTTCAGTGCAGATTATAAACATGAATAGTGCTAACATATCTAAAACATTCATCTCTCTTTATAAAGTTAAAAGAAATTCTTGTAAGAGTCAGGGAGTTAACTTGAATCCACCTCTCACAAGTCAAAGCCCCCCAGATACGGACTCTTGCCTACTAATAGCCAAAGACTCCCCATCTTCTGCCTATTCTTGAGGGTGGAATCTCTCCCCTCCGCAAACTAACAAGACCATGGGTCTAGAAGTTTCAAATGTACACCCAGGATAAAAAACTAAACTAAACTCCTTAGCTTTACCTTCTCTCCCTGGTCTATCTGTCCCAGCAGATTTCACATTAACTGTGGACCCTGCAGCAACTCAACAGCTCCAGGTGTTTCTTCAGAATATGCATTCAAGTTGTGGCCTGCATTTCAGCTTTCCTGACCACCCCCCCATGATACTGCAATATCAACAGGATATTGATAGTCATAGAAAATATTTCACAGCCCTTTATCATTTATTTGTTAACAGCAGAAAGGCTGGGCTATTAGGTTCCAAATTCTCAAATCAGGGCTAAGGGTGAGGTGTCCACTGGACATACAAAAAGTGGACCTGGCTGCCAGGTTCTCCCTGCATCCCTCAGTTCCTAGTTGTTACAGGGTCCTCCCGCCTTTCATATCCCTTCCCCTACTCTAAACTTATCCAGCCTAGGAATTAGACTGTGCTTCCCTCCCCGGATGCCCTTCCCCCAGCTGCCCTTCCTTTTATAATGCAAGATTTTGGTCTCCTGGTCTCTGTCATCTGCCCTTTGTATGCCTGGCCTCTTGGTCTGGCTCAGTCTGGTCATATCCTCAATGGACTCTTCCAGATTTCTTTGTCTCTGGCTGTGTTCTCTCTTGTATCTACAATAAACTTTCTCCTCCACTGTACCTGGGAGTAAGCATGGCCCTTCTTTTTTCTTCCTGTTTTTCATTCAAAGCCTAAAGCAGCCTTTCCATGGATTTTGCTTCAGTTCCTGCTCCAGGTTCCTGTCTTAGTTCCTGCCCTAACTTCCTCAAGTGATGGAGTGTGACCTGGGTTTGTCAGATGAAAGAGACTCTTTCTTCCTCACTTGGTTTTGATTGTGGAGATTTGTCACAGCAACAGAAGAAAGAAATTAATGCAACTTAACTTAGGGCATTTAGGACAACTTCACAGCTACCCTAACATTTTATTTTCAGAGAGCACACTGTTTTCATTTTTTTTAAGATTTGTCACAGCAATAGAAAAAGTGAGCAATCCAAATTAACTTAGGGCACATAGATAACTTCACAAATACCCTAAATTTTTATTTGCAGAAAGTACACTATTTTCATGATCTTTTTGTTCTTTCTTTATTTGTGTGTATGTTGTACATACCAAAAAAGTAGCAGCATCTGTGGAATCTAAAGGATGATATCAAATCCCAAAGAACTGTAAGAACAGGAGTTTGTGAGGGACCCTTTGAGGAGTTTTTGAAATGAACTCAGGTCCACTGCAAGAGCAGTAAGCACTTTTAATAACCAAGTCTTTTTCCCATTCCAAGGGTAGCGATTTTGTTTGCTTTTCATGCTAAATCCCAGGAACTGGAAGAGGGCCAGGCGCTTGGCAGATCCTAAAACATTTGTTGAGGAATAAATCTGAGAAACAGACTTCCTCAAAGTGGAGCCTAGAAGAGGAAAGTTTGCTTGTGGATTTGATGGAGATCTTCTTCCGTATGCCTGTGAGACATCCTGTCCAGCCCAAGCTCCCCCCAGCCTGTCTGCTGCTTCCCACCTCCCACACTGCCCAACTACAACTATATAGTCATGGGAATTACCCAATGCCACAGCCCCAAACTCCGCCCCCCAGATAAGATCAGAACTAAGGCATGATGTGTGTGTGGACACAGATACCGCAAAGGAAGGCCACATCTTCACAGGAGCCAAGAAAAGTATAGAGGACAGACACCTACATCCTAAGTCTCACAGACATGAGACAGTGGCCATTGCACTCCCAAGACTACAATATGATATCATTTAGAAGGTTCTCCATGGGTACCCAGAGTATTGTACTCATGTGTACATCAGTGTCTGAGCTGGGAACCATCAGAGTTCTGTCACTAACACATTATCCTCCTCAGCTCCTGCCTCTTCCCCTCCATGTTCACTGGGGACATGGACTGTATGGCCATTGGCACAGCAACCAACTCCCAATCCTAATTTCCATGGATCCCTCAGACTCCTGTTTGATGAGATCACCAGTAAACCAAGGCTTATTGCAGGTAGACTGAGCTGGCCAGAAAAGGACCATGACATAGCAGTGAAGACATGGCAAGCCCAGATCAGGGACCAGATCTGGTCACTTCAGTGATAGACATTGGTCTTTGCTTTCCTTTGCTTCCTTGATTCTGTCAGCCAAATCAGCATCTGGGCTGGGACTCAAAAGGATGTTGTCAGCGGGACAGTTACAGGTTTCAGGATGAGCAATTTGTCTCCAGACACTGGTCTCAGGGAACCAGGGAACAGAGATGGATCTGCAGTGGGGAAACAGAGTTCTGGAGATTTCTCTTCCAGTCATTAATCTTTACAAGACAATTTAGTTTCCTGACAGTCCCATTGGATATTCTTAGAGAAGACAGTTAGCCTCATCCTGTACATCAGATTTATAAAGTGAATAAGGAAAGCTCTGCACTCAGTCCTGACCCATGATTTAGGTTGAAGATTCATTTAAAAATTATTTACTGGAGGATGTGTGTGGTCTAATGTCTGGCTTGGAAATCTAACTCTGGTCTTTTTGCAAGAACTGTGAGTGCTTTTCATTGCTGAGCCATCTCAGCAGCTGCAGGAGGAATATTTTTATTAACCTCTTCAGATAATAGTGTTTTTTCAGACAGGATCTTACTGTGTAAATCTGCCTGACCTGGAACTTGCTGTATAGATCAGGCTAGTCAGAAACTCAAAGACATCCCCAGCCTCTTCCTCCTGAATGTTGAGATTAAGGGCATAGGGGATGGACTAGAGAGTTAGCTTAGCAGCTAAGAGCACTGGCTGCTCTTCCAGGCAACCTGTGTTGGATTCCTAGTATCCACAATGCTGGTCACAACTCTCTGTGACTCTAGTCCCAGGGGACCCCATGCCGTCTTCTGGTATGCTCATGGTGCATAGACACACATGTAGTCAAAATACCCATGCACATAAAGGTCATTAAAACTTAAGAGTAATTGGCAGAGGCACCCTCAGCCCCTCTCAGAGGACCAGGTCTCTTGGGGCCCTCAGTGACTCAGTCCCTCCCACTTGGCTGTTGTAAATGGCCACATTTGAGCATAAATTGTGCAGAAAACCAGGTCATTTTCCCAAGTCTCTCTATAGTCTAGTCTACATGGGTCTCTTTCAACTGTGGTAAACCTTGGCTATGGGGAACTGTTGTCAACTCTCTGGGAACTTGAAATTGAGAATTTCTCATTCAAGTTCACTCACCAGTTTCACTTTGATTGTTGATCGAAAGCACTTGCTTCAGTAAAAGTTTGTTCATGCCTATTAGTCTAGGCATGTCCTGTGTGCTCTCTTCCCAATATTCAGGCTTCTGCTGATCTCCCCGTGGTGCCCAGTGCTCCACCCTCGGAGCCTCTGCTCTGCTGTTGAATCTCTCAATATGAACGTCATCCATGTAGAGATCAGAGAAATATTGGGGCTCCGGGAGGTCAGGCCAGGTGAGAAGAGTGTGCAGTTCACGCATGGAGTGTGAACCTAGATTCAGTAGTGCCCAATGCTACTCCCCACATTCCTCCCAGGAGAACAGGGAGCAGGGGACAGGGTATAAAATAAATAAGGGACCAGAAGGTGCTGCCTGGATTAGAGAAGAGACAGACTTTCCTATGCTGTAGCCCCAGGAGTGGAATCCTTTTGTTTTCCAGGTTAGGTCCTTTCCCTCTTGACACCCACACTCACCCTCTGGATTTCTGGTCATGGCCAGGTCTGCCAGGAGCAGCAGAAGGAGAGCCTTGGGGGTAATGGTCACCCCGCTTGGGGGTAATGGTCATCCCGCTTGAAGAGTAGACACTGAGTCTCTGCTTGTCTGTGTTCAGTTTATACTCTTGATACAAAGAGGGCTGATTGGCTTCTCTAAGAATTCCCAAGGGAAGTGATAGCATTGGGTTGGGTCATGGAAATATGAACTCCTGGAAGAGGAATCTCCTGAATCCTGCTTTCCCGACACAGACACAGGTCTGACACCTGGGTTCCTAGGAGCAATGTACGGGGACAAGTAGCCTACCCTGGTCGATGTCCACCTCATCCTGGTCAAAATGTCCTTTTGAGTCTAGCCCTGAGGCCATGGTGTCAGCATTTGTCATACTGAGATGCAGGATGTCTACAGAGTCTTAGGAATTGATTGTCTGTCAAAGGTACTTATGGTTGGTGTTGATTATGTTAAGCCACGTTGACTCTATTAGTAAGCGAGAATTTTAAAACATTTGCTTGATTGGATATTAATGATAAAGCGAATGTAAGCTGAATGTTTACAAAAAGGAACAACTGTTTTCCAAAATACAACTACATGGTGAAAATAATAGATGCTTACATGCCTGCCTGTCCGTATCCTCATCCTTCTTACTAGACATATCTTAGATTCTGTTTCTCCTTTTTATCATTTTAGGATTATGTTCAGTGTAGGGAATGTATCTCCACAAAAGGTACAGAGGAAATACTTTAAGATTTATTTTCATGCTTTGTTTACTAGTATGATTGTTTGTCTATGTGAGTGTGACTGTCGGGAGAACTGTTCTCTGTGGAGGGCAGGGGAGGCTGCTAGCAACACTGGAGTAGGAGGGAAAGGAGGTTGTGAGCTCCCCGACTTCTGGGACTCCAACTGTGGTCCTTCACACAGTTAGTCATCTCT
>LOJH01023088.1:18682-35891 GCA_001685095.1 Ellobius talpinus | reverse complement strand
TAGGAACATGTATGGGAATTAATCATACATGAATACTGGTAGGAACATGTATGGGAATTTACAAACCAAGTTGAAAAATGCAGCCTAGTGTTATAATTATCAGTTCTTTGCCACTCAAGGGTCACAGCACCAGTAGCAATGTCCTTAACTTAGGCATTCAAATGTATAGCCTGTAATATGGATGTCTCTTATTATGGGCACAAGGGAGTCTTTTAAAGGAGACATTTCACAAATCCTTTTGATTTACATTCAGTCTCATAAGGCCCAGGAAATGGGCAACCTTGAAACAGATAAGTGAAAGATTTTTTTTTGTTCTCAACAGGTATCACCTATTCAGTTGTTGTCAAAACTCAAACTTGGTAAAGATATAGTCTAGTTAGCACTCTGTGTATTTTTTTACAGCTTGGGATTGGTTTGAGGTCCTTTCTGTGATTGGTAGCCTGTGTATGGCAAGTGTGTGTATGTGTGTGTGTGCGCACGTGCATGTGTATGAGTTTGCACCTGTGTGATTATGTACACATGTGAGTGTACATACATGCCTGTGGGTGGAGTGTGTATGTACCCACCCACACACATGCAAATTTTAAAAACTGAAACTTGGTGAGCTTCAAGATGTAGCCTAATATACAACTCTTAGACCAAGTGCTAGACAATCTAAACAGAGATACTTTTACTAAAAGTAAACATAAGTATTGAAAGATGGCCTGAAGACAGGAAATGATGTGCATGCTTTAGAAGCCTAGAAACTGGAAGCTGAAGAAACTTCATAGGCTGTTAAGCCTGAACTACTGACACACCAGAAGCATTCTTACCCCATCATCTCTACATTTTAATAGCCTGGGTCTTTGTCAGCACTAGTTCACAAAACTCTTGAACAAATTGCTTCTCAAGTTCTTGATTCTGGGAGGAAACCAAATCTAGCTTCCCAGAATAGAGAGGAGTTTAGTTCTCCTGAGGCAGCACAAAGAATAAACTAATGCTGGGACCACTGGGGACGGTGTGCAATCCCTGAAGGCCCCTCATTCTTCAGGCATGCCAGAACCGCTTTGCTCAGCCTTCACACGGCTTGGGCTCCAGGTTCCTTGTCTCTGATCAGGTGAATGTGATTTTCTATTGTTCCTCTGAGGAATGATGGCGATGTCAGGTCTGGACCTTACCTCAGCAAAAGCTGCCTGTGCTGCTTACTACATACAGACTGTCGTCTCCATCTAGTAGGGTCTCTGCTAATGGGGTCTCTAGTAAAGAACATTGGTGAGGTGTTTTGTCGGTCCCCGCAGCATGGTCATATTCTTATCAATTACAGCCTCCAGGACAGTTTAGTAAAAGATGTTTTGAGGCTAATTCACTCCCAATTTGTACTTGGAGAAATAACATCTCATCTCAGATCTAAATATGCTAATGTTTGTGTCACCTGTTCAGCTTCATTTGGTTAGTTATAGCTCTTCGTGATCGTGTTAAGATGTTTCGAAATCCTTGCGGGATATCGCCCATCTTAGAATTTTTTGTTCTATTTGAAAAATTTTTTCTAATTGAAAGTGTTTTTTTTGGATATTTTATATTTCAACCATTGCTAAATGAATAAGCAGGACAATAAGGGTGTGTTAAATAGTGTGTCATTCACCTGGAAAATAATCTATTACTGGCACTTAGTGTTAAACTAGCCATGAATCTTTATCTGTACTATCATCCAAAGCCATCTTTTGTTAGCTTTTCCAAAATATTATGTTCAGAGAACCTGCTTTTATGACCCAATAAAATCAACATATTTTCTGTAATGCAACCAGGTGTCAACCTAATGACATAACAAATACTTTGCATTTCAGGGACACCCACTATCTTTTATGTATGCCTGTAAGAACAGTGTGGTGATTTGAATGAGAATGGTCCCCATAGGCTCACATATTTGAAGGTTTGGCCCCCCCATTGGTGAAATGTTTGGGAAGGATTAGGAGGTGTGGCCGTTTTGGTGGAGGTGTATCACCGGGGTGGGATGTCAGATTACAAAAGTACCCGCCACTCCCAGTTAGCTCTCTCTGTTTCATGCTTGTGGATCAAGATGTGAGCTCTCAGCTACTGCTCTGGCATATACCTGCTGCCATGCTCTCCACCACGGTGGTCATGGACTCACCTTCTGAAACTGTTAGCCCCGAATAAAGACTTTCTTTTACAGACTTCCTTGGTCATGAGGTCTTATCACAGCAATAAAAAAGACAAAAATTATTTTAATCAGTGTTTCATTAAGACATTTTGAAACACACTGTCACTTATTTTTACTCCCTCTTCTCTCCCGTTTCCTTGAGCCCCCTTCTGCCCCCATAACCTCCTTTCCTTTTTCTTGGCTCACGTATCATATTGCCTTTCTCACATCTTCAACTTCTTCTTCTTCTTCCCTCTTGTGGTTTCTTTTCTAGTGTCGTAGCCTATACTCACACTTGCACCCACTTATATACATATATACATACATTTATATACATAGACATATATACATACATTTATATATGTATACATATAAACATAAACTAGGATTTGCATATGAACTGATTTTTGTTATTCAGAGTTTATATTACCTCATTTAATATAATACTATCTCCATCCATTTTTCTGTAAGTCCCATTTTTGTTGTATGCCTGGAACAAAATTCCATTATGTATACATCACATTTTCATTCTCCATCCCTCTGTGGATAGACATCCATTTCCTTGCTGTGAACAATGCAGGAATAAGCATAGATGTGCAGGTATCTCTGTGGTAACATAGTCTTTGGGGTATGTGCTGAAAGTGGTAGGGTTTTTGTTGTTATTGTTGTTGTTGTTGTTGTTGTTTCGAGGCAAGGTTTCTCTGTTGCTTTGGAGCCTATCCTGGAACTAGCTCTTGAATACCAGGCTGGCCTCCAGCTCACAGAGATCCACCTGCCTCTGCCTCCCGAGTGCATGGATTAAAGGCATTCGCCACCACTGCCTGCTGAAAGTGGTAGGGTTTTATGTTAGATATATTTTATGGCTCTTGGAAACCCCCACACTGATTTGCATGTTGACTACACAGGCTTACACTCCCACCAGCAGTGGACAGGGATTCCTCTTTCCTCACATACTCACTAGCAGGTGGTTATTTGATTGTTTGGTTTATATGTTTATTTTTTTAACTGTTTATGACCTACATTTCAAAAATCTCTTATAGAAGTATTTAAGAATTTTACATTAAATGTATTTTCATGAAGCTCCTAAACAATCAGCTCAATAGAAATTAGTATCTATTAAATATCTACATCAATTTGCCTCTATCAAGTCTTAGAGATCCTCTCCTCTAGAAAAATGATGGAATTATTGAAACCAGCTATGATGCTCTGCTTTAGGTTCCAAGGCCATCTTTTATTCATTTTATTTTTCACTTAAACCTTCTAATTTCTAGATCACTTTCCTTTCTTTGATCAAACAGGCTGAAATAAGAATCAAGGCTTTTGTCTATCATCAGTTGTCATGGTAACTACCTCAGGAGCTACATTATAGCAACCCTGCTCTTTGCTATCTCCTGGGATTAGACCCCCATGCATTCTCCTTTGGAAAATTCTTGCACTTCTTCTAGTTCTGGGAAGTTCACTGCTCCCTCACCCCTAGGCAAACACATTCCAGCCTCACTCCGCTGTCCCCTGCCCAATCACGCATGATTGACATATCTTCTAGCAGCGCGCATTCGGCTGTTAGCCAGGGTACCACCCTTCTTTGCTAATGCTAGAGAAATTTCAGTAAATGTCAGCACGGCTGTTTAGTTCCCCTACAATTTTTTCCCACTAGATGGCAATGCATCACCAGTTTCTTTGTGCTCCTAAAAATTCTGGTGGTTTAGTCAGAAGGGCCCAGTAGGGGACCTTTGCTCAGTCCTTTCCCCTAAATGCCCTAGAGCATCCTATCAAAGATTTACTTATCAAAGTCAGTTGGCTGTTAGTTTGGCTTTTCAGGTAGATAGCAAATTCACAAAAGCAACAAATGATTTTTTTTAAAAGCCTAGACAAGCTGTATTTTGAGGTGCCGGATATTTTTATCTACTCAACCAGGGAGCCCTGTAGCACTTAGCTAAGAATATGTGTGCCCATGAAAAGCCCATGATTCAGAAACCACGGAGTCTGCCTTTGTACCTGCTCAGCCTCCTGCACGGCAGGCTTCTGAGCAGTGTATTGCTAACCTTTCCCAGACACCTCCCCCATCCGTCCTCTTCCAGTCTTGTAGCTTTAGATCCCTCCATACAGGCTTCTGGTTTTTTTTACAATTATTATTTTTTTCTTCGGGAAATTTTAAAGCCGCTTGGTTCCTATCTCTTCTTGTCAGCTGAATATTTCATGTTTATGTAACTTTATGACACAGAATAGAATCTAAATGCCTACTTAAACATCATCTGCATTAATGGAACATGGGATGGAAACAGGCTACAAAAGACAATTTAGCTTTGAAGTCTTAAATGGCTATGATTACTTGGGAATAAATTTGATTCCTTTGGAGGGAAGGTTTTCTCTGTTTATACAGAAGTAGTGCATGCTTGGGTCCAGAGGGACACTGAAGGAGATTTAGTTCTTACATTTGTGGCGTGCTGTATAGAGCTCTGTCATAAATACCTTCCCATTTGGATTTTATAACAAAGTCCTGAGAAATAAGGGAAGGCATTTGTTCCAGCAGTTAAGAGATTTATAGGCACCAAATGTACTTGATGGATACAAAGATGAATAAAATGTCTTCCTAGCTTTCTGGAAACTGTGAGTCTCACAGGGCAGGCTGCCAACACAAAGGACCAGTTAAAGGCAAGGGGCAATGCTGAGCAGGGCTGGCTGTGTGGAGCTGGCCGTGAGAACAAAGGGAACAGAAGCACCAAGGAAGAGCAGCTCTATCTGTGCACTGGGGCAGCTTGAGAAAGCTTAGAGTCCGGTTATAGAACTGGCTCCTGCAGGAAGAACAAGCTTTGGATGAGCAAGGAAGGGCAGTTTTCCCGGCAGAAGTATAGGATGAGGGATGAGGGATGAGGGAGCTCAGGGTGATGCTGTGTACTGGAGCCTCTGGTGGGAAGCTGTGAGGGAAGGTGAGGCTGGAGGGGGAATAGGGAGAGGCCTAGGTCAAGGTATTCAGACTGCACACTTTGCACAAACACAGGCACTGGCTGTTTTAACTGATGGCCATGTCTGTCTCCAATCTGTGCTTTCAAAAGAGAAATGAACAGAAGATTGGCAGATTTAGAGAGGGGATATAAAGACTCCGTACCAAATGACTGAACTAGCCTCCAAGATGCCCAAGGAAAGGCAAGGTCAAAGACTAAAGAGGGAATAGATCTGGGGAATGCTAAGGTTAGAATTGCTGGAACAGGGTAGGAAATTAGCTAGGGGACAAGCAGAAAGTGAATCAGTAGTTTCAGAAATAATCAATGTTCTAATGAGGGTAGAGACACAGCCAATTTGCATGAATGACGATACTTTGTGTTTGTTAAGGCTGAGTTCCTATGTGAAGAAAAAAAATGTGGAATTGGAGTCAGAGATGAGAACCAAAGACAGCCCATAGGCTTGTGTGCATGGGAAGTACAGCTTAGGGCAGGAACCACGCAGAATTGTCCACCAGGGCAAGCATGAGAAGAAAAGTCATCCTAGGATAGACTGGCTGTGCTTGTTCTGGAAACATCTTGGAGAAGGGGAATGAGACAGTGATCTAGTACTGAGATTGTCTAGTAACAGGCAGTTTAAGAGCAGAGGTAGAAGGAGCTAGAAGAAATTTTTGGTTGAAAATGAACCAGAAGGGGCTGGAGAGATGGCTCAGTGGTTGGGGGTACCTGCTGCTCCTCCAGAGGACCTGCACCCACATAGCAGCTCACAACTGCCTATAACTCCAGGTCCAGGGGACTTGACATCCTCACACAGACATATATGCAGGTAAAACATCAATGCACATAAAATTATATAAAAAAAGAGAAAATGATCCAGAGCTCAGTGAAGAATGTAGGTCACAGAGAATTCATACTAGTAAACGTACAAATAGGGATTATAAATATCCCAATTTACAGAAGACAAATCATGGAAGCTTAACTTATTTCCAAAACTCTCTGGGAGGTGGTGGTGCACGCCTCTAATCCCAGCACTCAGGAGGCAGAGGCAGGCGGATCTCTGTGATTTCAAGGCTAACCCAGTCTACAGAGCAAGTTCCAGGACAGCCAGGGCTACACAAAGAATCCCTGTCTCGAAAAACAAACCAAAAAAAATTATTTCCAAAACTTACCCTAGGCAAACCTTCATGAATATCTTTGGATTGTTTTACCTTCCAAATACAGGTTGCAAGGTCTTGCTTCACTTTTAATACTGAGAGAGCCTTCTTAGGTAAAAGGGCATCGGTCATAGCCTGTCCTGTCCTGTCTTTTGCTTATGTTTTATGAGACTGTGGGGAGCTGAAAGTGCTCTCTGGGTAAAGCCAGAGAATGGTTCTCAAATGAAATATTAATGGTAATAACAGTATATTTAGTATTCATTGTGCAACTACCTCTCTGCTGAGTAATTTCATTTGAAAGCAATATGAATATGGTAGGTGAAAATGTGAAGCTCAGATGAAATACTTGCCCCATGTTGTGAAAAGAGTAAGTTTCAGATGGGATTCCCATGTCATGAGATGTGCACTTCAATAAGCAAGGGTATTGCGAGTATAGGAGGGGAACGTAAAAACAGGTCAAAACCAGAAGTGGAATCAATCCTTCAGTAGGACTTTGCCTATGTCTCTAAAAAATTGAAAATAGTCAGTACTGTAGCGCTTTTCTTCAGTAGGAAACAAGATTATTTAGATGGAGAAGAGGGAGAAATGAATGGCTGTAAAGCAGACATGAGGGTTGCATACTCACAAACCGGGAAGAGAATCAGGACTCGTGAAAAACACGGGCAGAGAGGAAAAGTGAGGCGTTGGGGGCTGGGGAGAAACATAAGGATTTTAGAGGGTCCCTTGTGGAATGGGCCATATTTGTTTGGGTCCATCCATGGCAAGCCCTTTTAATACTAGGGGAGAGGGGGGAAAGAACATCTCGGTGTTGTGGAAAGCACTTCCAGAATGACGGGCGATAGGACAGGAGTCCATAGAGCAGTGGAGTCATTCTAGTGTCCAGGAAATAATTACCAGAAAATCATGTTTGTTTGGTGCTGGAGACACATGCTAAATATAACAACAGATTAAAAAGAAGACCTTCTGGAACCAGACAAATGGCTCAGTTAGTAAATCACTTGCTGCAAAAGCCTGAGTACCTGAGTTTGATTCCCAGCACCCACATAAAAAGCTTGGCGCAGCAGTGCATACCTGTAACCCACTGGGTGGGCCGGAACAGAGGAATCCCTGAGGCACACTGGTCAGCCAGTCTAGCCTAATATGCAAGTTCCACACTCAATGAGAAACCCTGTGTCGAAAAACTAAGGTGAAGGGCAATGGGCGAAGCACCTGCTGCTAACCTTTAGCCTCTATGTGTACTCACGCGTGTATACACGAGCACCTGTACAAGTGCCAAGTGTTTAAAAGCACTCTCAGTTTGCTTTCTAGTTCCCAAATGGCCAACTGTGTTTCCCCTTTATTATTAATTCCAACATTATCATATTCCAGAGAGGAAATCCAGTCTGATGCATCAAATCCATTTTGTTCAAAAATCTTTTATATCCTCCTCTAAATTTCACACGCGCACACACACACACACACACACACACACACACACACACACACACGCCCCACAAGCTCTCTCTAGTATCTGAAGGCCCCAGTGCAAGGCTGATAAATTACCTGGAGACCATACCTTGACCCTTGTTTCCAAGCTGTTGCCCCACCCAACTCGGCACATCACCAGCACCTGCTTATTAACCTCCAGTACATACGAGCTCCAGTCCTTCCGGCTCCCTCAAATACCCGCGCTGCCCATCTCTCTGTTCAGACTTTCCACCTTCCGGAAAGGCGCCTTCAAACTTTTATGAAAACATCAAACTCTGCAGGCCACTTGCTGAAATCTCAGTGGAGAACACAGAGCAGTTTGCACCAGTAGCTCATAATTAATTGGCCGTGTGACTTTCAGCAAGTCCCTTTCCATCTCCAGCGCCACTATGTGGCTCTACCAACACCACAAACAAGGGTGTTAAAGACACAAGGGTCTTCCGAGTTTGTTTTTGTTTTTACCACCAATAGTGAATAATCTCACTCCCCTCACAGGCTGATATTAAGAAAACACCTAAGAACTTGCCGGATGGGTCCCATCTTGTGTTCCTGTTCTCCAGAAGTGGTGGCCTAAGGTTGTCTGTGACTCTGCTCCACCACAGCTAATGGTCTGTTGGTCTTGGCTACCGTCCCTGAACAGTCTGAACTCTCTCCTTGGTGTGTGCGAGCCCCTGGGTCTGCGAGCAGATTTAGAGTTTCCATATTAGTGCACGCACAGACTGGCTCCTGCTCCCCGTTTCCATTTGCGTTGTTGGGGGTAGCTGCCTCTGAAACACTCAGGTGAAGTGCCAGGGAAATATTTATCGGCTCATTGGTGTTTCATTTGTGGCCAGACTTGGCCCTGCCCTGTTGCAAGTTCTGCCCTCAGACTCATGACTCATTCACCAAGCAACAGGAATCAGCAATTGCCTTCCTCAGCAGTTGGGAAAAACAGTTTATAGCGCCTTTCCTCCCCAAATTCTCTGTTCACTGCCCACTGCCCACCCAGGATCAACATTCCCTGATCACCAGTTGTCATTTCTTTTGTAACATTCTGTGGTGATTGCAGCCTGGGCACTCTTACAAGAAAGAAACTAGGGAAATTTCCACTCATAAATGTCATTTTAAAAATGGGAAGGCTGGGGAAAAATGGATCAAAGGCTATTGAGTATAAAGAACGTTCTAAATGTAAGGAAGTTGGAGTTTGGCCCTTCTTGTTAGCTCATTTGCTTGTAACCTTTGACCTTTCCACACATCTAGGTTCAGAGTGAGAAGATTATATTAAGCTGCTGGCTCTGGTCTCTACAGTCATTCAGCTCCTGAGTCATGTTTACAGCTAATGCAGCTTTAGGGCCACTGGTCTGTGCTGGTGATAAAGCCAAGTCATCAGCACGTAAGATATTTACAGAGAGGTCTGAAAGCCAAGCCCAAACACGCACAAGTGTCTCACTTGTGTCACAGGGAGGTGGATTAGCAAGGAGTCTGTACAGGGTTACTACACCAAAACACTGGCTTTCTACAAGCTGATCTGAAAAACAATTCATAATTGAAATACCACTAAAACCCACACAGACTATATGGGTACCTCAAGAGAATACAAACCACAACCAAGTTTACTTCTGGGAGATAAATATGTGTCATAGGAAGTCAGTGCAAGTAATCTATTTAGACTTTTAAATAATATCTGTCAAGAAGGTCAACTTAAAAAAGCAACTATGGGATGGGGCTGAGTTACGGTAGAATGTGTGCCTATCAATCAATGCTCTAGATTTGATCCTTAGAAAAAGAAGAAAAAGGGAAAAAACAATCCCCACAGGCTGACATTATCAAAAATCATTCTAAATAACTAAGACAGTAAGTAATAAGCAATAAAATACTAAGTTCAGAGTTAACCTTCAGTGAAAGTGGGTGGTGAACATAACAGCTTGCTACACAAGAATCAGTAAAAAATGACCCGGTGCAGTGTGGTCAGCTACACAAGGGACCAATGCAGTACAGAGTGACTTGATTCCAAGCTCCATGCCCATCCCAGTTCAGATCTGTAAGCAGGCCTATGGATTATGACATCTTTCATGTATTGCTTCCGCAGAAAAGCAATAGCTGAGTGCCATCCGTGTTTCAAATGTGGTTGCTTTACACATTCTCATAAGCAACTGCTGGGTCTCTAAGGCACTGACATGACTAGGACTAAAGCAAACTCTAAATTCTTGGAATCTGGAGGTGACAGTCACTGGGTTTACACATGCATCAATTTCCCCAAATTCAATGTCTACAGAAAATGTAGTAACTCACCCAAGAGGGATAACTCACATCCAGTTTTCTTTCTTTTCTAACCAAAGACTTAAATTAAGGACCGTCTGGTATGTAAAAGCCAAATGTCTTTTAGTTTTCCAGATTAGAAAAGAACAATCCAGTATATATTACATAACTAAAGAAATGTATTAAGTGCCCAAGAACCCACAGGGATGATCCCAGCTAGGACCCTAAGCAATAGAGAAGAGGATGTATGAACTGGCTTAACCCTGTAGTCAGACTGACGATTATCTTAAATATTACAATAGAACCTTCATCCAACAACAGAGGGGAACAGAGGCAATGACCCACATCAGAGCACTGGACTGAACTCCCAAGGTCCAGTTGAAGAGTGGAAGGAGTGAGAGTATGAGCAAGGAATCCAAAACCATGAGGGGTTCATCCACTGAGACAGTTTGCTTGAGCTAATGGTAGCTCACCAACTCCAACTGGACTGGGAATCAACTCTGAAAGGGGTTGACAGTTGGGGTAGACTGGGCCACTGATAGTGAGTGACACTGGGATTTGTCTCTATGGCATGTATTGGCTTCTTGGGATCCTATTCTCTTTGGATGTAAACCTTGCTCGGCCTGGATGTAGTAGGGAGGGCCTTGGACTTTCCACAGGGCAGGGTGCATGGCCCTCTCTTGGGATTGGAGGGGTCTGTGGAGGAGTGGGAGGAGGGGAAGGAATGGGAGGGGAGTGGGAAGAGGGGAAGGAGTGGGAGGAGGGGAGGGAGTGGGAATTTGGATTGGTAATTTTTTTAAGTAATAAAAAAATAAAAGAAAAAGAACAAATTCTCTATGGTGAATGCCTTGTTATATACTTTGTTGACTCCCATGGGAGGCCTTATCCCTTCTGAGTGGAGATGACAAGGAGTGGATAGAATGGAGGGGCAGAGGAGGAAACTGGAAAAGAAGGAGGGAAAATTGTAATTGATATATAAGCAAACAAATAAACAAACAACAAACAAACAAAATAAATGTATAAAGCAAGCAGCTGGGTGGTGCTGGCACACCCTTTAATCCCAGCACTCGGAAGGAAGAAGCTGGTAGGTTTCTGTGACTTCGAGGTCATTCTGGTCTACAGAGTCAGTTTTAGGACAGCCAGGGCTGTTAAACAGAGAAACCTTGTCTTGAAAAACAAAAACAAACAAACAAACAAAAACAAAAGAAAAAGAAAAAAAGAACTCACAAAGACATTTTAAGCCCTCAATAACATTAAACAATAAAATTAGACAACACTGATAGTTGCCTGCACATCCATCGTGAAGAAAACGGTTATTTTTACCTCTCAAGAAATACAACAGAACTTGCCTGGAATTTGCAAGGTTGCATATAACTCTCTTTGTGTTGTATGGCCATAATTAAATGATTCTTATACAAATAGTTTGGAATGCAGTTACCATAGCCATTAATAAGAATCTGCCACTAAATTACATATTAATATACATATCAAAGATATTATCACTTTAGTCATTTTTATAGAACAGACTATGAAACTGTGAACCTATCAACTTTGCTTCCCTACAACTATCCCTGATGGGGAACCTCCTTCAGCCAATGGCCTTTAAGAGACTCAAAAACCTACACTGGTTACTAACAACTGCCTTCAGCATCACCTCCTTCTGTATTTTGTGGATACCAATACTTATGTGCACATACATGTATGCTCATGTACACACATGTATATAATTTAAAATAATAAAAATACATCTTAAAATAAAAAGATGCCATCCTGTCTAGCTCTCTCTCTTCTTCCCACACTCTACACCTTGAGGTTGGACCCCCGTTCCTGTTCTGCAAGTTTTCCCCTTTTAATAATGAAAAGATCTTAGAATACTGTTTTCAGAGTCACTTTGTGATTATTTGACTCACATTCCCCCCTTATATGCATTCAGCATAATATCCCTAGTTTATTGCTCATTCTACCTCAAATAAAATATTAGTCTGTTTTAAAAAGAGGTAAGCAAGCTTACTTATATTTTAGAATGGATTAAAAAGGCAATGTGTTGTCAAAAGTTAATCCTACTATTGTTGTATCATCACGAACAAACTGTTTCATTCTTAGGGCAAAGCTGCAATGCAACTCCGCACTTGAGTCCTAATCATAAACAGAATAGCATGGCTAAAGAAGGACTATAATGATACCGCTTAAAAGACGGCAGAATGGATGTCATGTATTGTCACATGAGGATGCTAGACAGGAAAAGTAATTACAGTGACATTCTTCAACTGAGCAGGCAATGTTAAAAGAGACGGAGAATGATCCATTTGGATAGGACTCTGCAGTGTGTTGATCGGGCGCTGCATCTTATGTTTAAGATCTAGGCCAGCTTACTCAGGGCGGCATGATAACTGCATTCCGGGACTCTTTCCACTGACTTTCACAAGGAAGATGGAACACCTAGCCTGACAACTTTATATTGAATCAAGCCACAACAGAAAGTCATAAATGGTCTGAAGAGAATTTGCTAAAACCACCCAAATTAGCCTATTTGTGCCTATGGGTATGGTGAATTATTTGAACAGGAGCCCATTACCCACTGGGCTCTTCTGATACCTTCCACAAGCTCTGAAGCCACAGCAAGCAGAGCTGCTGCTCAAGCTCCTAGGGCTTTTTTGAAGACGTCAGTAGCTAATATTGTCTATGCTGCAGTTTGGCCTTTCATGACATGTCAAATAGGCTGGAGTTCTTATAAGATTCTCTATTATGAATCTTGTTCAGTGAGTGCTGAGTGGTCTGAGATGAAAACACTCAGAGAAGTGCCAAGTTTATTAGAGTGAGAGAATGCCACCCTCACATGCCACCAAGAAACAAAGACCTCAGGGGCGCACGGCATACACTGAGGAGAATCTCTAGATCAGAAGATACCCTAGAGGTCAGCAGGTTCACCTCCCACCTGATGTGCTAACCCCCATCCGGCTCTCCAGTTGGCTGAGGTCCATCTGGGCACACAGGTCCACAGCCTCACATCCGGCCAGTTTGGAGTCTGGTGTAGCAGCAGCTGATGTACGCGCACCATATGGTAGTGAGGAGTACAATGCCTGGGCTCGGGCCCCACAGTCCCTTTTCCTATGAGAAAAGGAAATCCCAGAATCCAGTGTGAAGTTACTCCATATTCCCTACCAAGCACAAAATGCAAAGAAGTATTGGAGCAAGGGACTGAGCTAGCCCTTGGGCTTCCAGAAAGCCAAGTTTCTGGTCCACAGAAGGCCTCTACAGCAGGTTTCTGGAGCCAACCATCTCCAGGGAAGGCTTATTCATGAGCTCAAAAGATTCTTTCCCCAAATAGCTAGACTTGCTGTTCTACCAGCTGCAGTTTGGCAGTCTTGACTCGATGGGCTTCCTTGAGGTTCTGTGCACGGACCTCTGAATTTGAAATGAACTCTACTTGTTGGATTGGGAACCAGCCTTGCTCTCCATCTGAGAGCCTCACCCCCTCCAGCCAGCCTGCAATAAACAGAAGAGGAAAGAATTAGCTGCTAAGGGTTCATGCTAACTTCTTGAACCTCCCGGCTGAAAATTAACCTACATCCTAAGGCTCAATGAACTAGGATCCTCTGGCATGAAAAACCCCGTCTTTCAGGGTATGGAGATGGATGCGCTGGGTCTTTTGACATCCACAGCCAAACATTCTGGAAGTTTCTTCACTGCTATCAGTTGAATTTTGTCCATCAAAGTATTGATTTATAACCTAATCCTTGGTGCCTCACAATCTGCTCTTACTTGGGAATGAAACTGCTGCAAATACAACTAATAAAGTTAAACCAAGTTACCAGAGTCTGTCAACCAATCAGAATCAGTCTCCCTACAAAAAGGGTAATTTCTATGCACACAGAAGAGACCACAAGGATATGTGTGCCAAGACTGGAGTTATGCAGCCCCAAGCCATTATGGAACTGCCAGACTGGGAGACGGTAAAGCTGGACCATTCCTAGAAGCTTCGGAGGAGGCTGCTGAGACCTTGATTTGGGATTGCTCACCGCCAGGCCGTGAGAGAAGAAATCACTGTTGCTATCAGTGGCTTTTAGCACTTTGTTGTTGCAGCCCTAGAAAGCTGGTGACCTCTCTGCTGCCTCTGCTGGCCACCCTCCTGCTCATAGACTCTTTCCCCTTACCATCACTGCTTTGTTGAGTCACCATCACCACATCAGCCTTCTCTAGCGCCAACTCATCATTCTCTCGGGGCTTGTAGGCTCGGAGGCATTGAACTTGTGCGGAATCTTTGGAAGAGTGAAGAAAGGTTAGGAGCAGTGACTAGGGCATGAATGAGGAGCTGTGAGGGAAGCATGGAAGGACTGAGGTAGAGAGAAGCATGGGATTACAGACAAAAGAAGTCATTGGGTCCACACTTTTAATCCCAGCACTCAAGGAGGCAGAAGCAGGTGGAGCTCTGTGTGTTTGAGTACAGCCTGGTCTACATGGCAAGTCTAGGTCAGCCATGGCTACAGAGTGAGAACCTGTCTTTAAGAAGCAAAAACAACAACAACAACAACAACAACAAATCCACAAACAAAAGTCAGAAAAAAAACCAACAAAAACAAAAGAGGCAATTAGAAGAAACATCTTCATTATCTATCTACTAGGGATCAAACAAGCCAATTAAGAAATAAAATATTAGTATGGGATTTAATTTTTAAAAAGTCTACTTCTCTGGGGAAGATGACTGGAAAATACCTCATGACCACATTTAATTACTCATGACGACAAAAGCTCGAGGTTCGGCCGAAGACCCAGCTGCGCTCTGAGATGTGCGCTGACCTTTCGGTCTTCAATGGAGTTTGAAGTTCTTAGAACTGACTGTTGGAGAGGAACCATGCATCCCTTATCCAACTGTTTTATGCTTGTCTTTTGCTCCAAAGGGAGCAAGATAAAGTATGCTCTGAGTCAAATAAAAGTGACCATGGCCTGGAAGCATAGCTGTACATTGTCACGAATGACACATTCCACTGTGGAAGAGGTTACTCCTATGGTCCCAGAACAAAAACCAGGGTATGAACCAATGTGTTTGCCAATACACTGGTGGGGTCCTCTGATAGGCAGTTATAGCAGAGAGGAGACATTTCTCCTATAGGTTGTAGATATCATCTTAACAGACTTGGCTTTAGGGCTGGTTAAAGTCAATGATGGTTTACTAAGTTTAAAAATACATTCCACAAGTTTTATCAAATGGTCACAAGGATGTCAGGCCAAATATAGTGGTTGGTAATAAAAGCTATTACTGTGATCAAAGATGGCACAAGTTAACTTTGGCTCTTGGTCTCTGACACTGCATCTCCACAATCACAAATTTCAAGTCTAATGGTCACTTAGGATCTTCGGCACAGAACTCAGAACTTAGTTGAAGATTTTTTCCAACAAGATCCAAAATTGAAGTCTGAGAATCTTGCATAATTTTCTTCATTGTACCAATAAGAGACCCCTTTTCTTTCAAAAGCAGCCTTCTAATATTAGACACCCTTATGTTCCCTGATTTCCTCTTGCCTTAGTTTCCTTGTCTGTAATTGATCAAGATGATGATTTTTTTGTTTTGTTTTGTTTTTGGAGACAGAGTTTCTCTGTGTTGCCCTGGCTGTCCTGGAACTCACTCTGTAGACCAGGCTGCCCTGGCTGTCCTGGAAATGACTCTGTAGACCAGGCTAGCCTTGAACTTAACAGAAATCCACCTGCCTCTGACTCCCTGAGTGCTGGGATTAAAGGCACATGCCACCACCACCACCCAGTGATCAAGATGATCATTGATCAAAGTGATTCTTGAGAAAATTCTGGAGGCTTGCTTATGAGCCAGGTAGCATTTCCACAGATTGCAATTAAGTTCATGGTAACACAGTTCAGAGGACGCCTGTACTAAACAACTGTAGCTGGGTTTGTCTTTATACTTTACTTTGCTGCACTGATTTTGCAAAGAATAAACGAGGTGATACATTATTAATAGTGCACTGTTTTCTCTAAACCACAGCATCCTCTTGTAACTACAGGAAATGCTGCCCTCTCACCTACCATAAATGAAGCTAACCAGTGGACTGTACCACAAGCAAACAGTACTGAGTTCAGTTGGGTTCTCCTAGATCCTGTTTCAAGGCTCATTACACTCATTTGTTCTTTCTACCCACAAAAGGCCCAGTGTTCCTTTGATAGTCTCTGGGCTCTGGCTATCCTTCTGTGCTCTGGGTAAGCAGCCTCAGCTATGTGGCTGTGGCCAGACCAAATCTGTGTTGGTCTTTTCTTCTCGGCCCCACTGAAACTACACTATCTCCCCTTGTTTCCCTCTGGCATCTTCAATTGGTAAACTAAGTCAAAATCATAGCAGATAAAACTTAAAGGGATATCTATTTTACAAAGAACAAACATTTGCCTGAAGCAGTGAATGCATGAGGAAAGGGACTGCCACAGTGAGCGACAGGTTTTACAGATGTATCACAGTGTGTTTAAGCTTCTACCGCCAGCAATCTACCATGAAATTCTGAGGAAAAGCAATAAACAGAAGCTGTGTAGTTACCACTCGGTCCACTCCACCCTTCATCCAAAGGAGACCACAGAAAGACACTGCCATTTTCTATTACAGCCTTAATTACCATAACACTCAAGCAGGTCCAGCTCCTCTCTGGGCATGGCCAACGCTGAGATCCACCGAAGCTTTTCACTTCTGAAAACAAAAAATAAAAAACATCGTATGACACTGTACTATGTGTTAGTATGTCTTGTTTATCTTTCCTTTCTCTCTTCAGGCATATCTTCCACAAAGAGTCATAAGGTAAACTGTCAATCATACACATGAACATTTTCCAGTATGGAAATCATAAAAAGCAAAACACTCATCTGTTTACACATGACCACTCTGCATGTCTCTTGATCCTCACTCAGCTCCCTTCAATTAAATATCTAAGATGGAGTCAGGCGGTGGCAGAGCACACCTTTAATCCCAGCACTTGGGAGGCAGAGGCAGGTGGAGCTCTGCGAGTTCAAGGCTGGTCAGGTCTACAGACTGCGTTCCAGGACAGTCAGAACTGTTTCACATAGAGACCCTGTCTAGAGAAACCAAAATCTAAGATGGAAATGACTATTTAATAATAGGTAAGCCAAGGAGCTATAACCAAGTCATCGTTGGTGTTGTACTATAGTATGATCTCAGCCTAATTTTGTGATCACCTGAAGTTTTTTATTTATTTTTTTTAAATATTTACTTATTATTATGTACACAATATTCTGTCTGTATGTCTGCAGGCCAGAAGAGGGCA
>LOJH01023088.1:0-12244 GCA_001685095.1 Ellobius talpinus | reverse complement strand
ACACACACACACACACACACACACACACACACACACACACACACACACATGATTGTTAAAAGGAATGGAATCTGTGAAGGAACTTTGCAGGCCCCCAAGTGTGAGCTCATGAAATGAACGTGTATGTATACAGTACTGATGGAGAGGTCGCTCGGGTCACAAAGTCAAGAAGAAAGATGAGTGAAGGCTGGAGTCTAGAGCCTCGTGACTTCCTAGCTTACTGAGGACTTAGGGAGAGGGAGCTAGCATTCATTTCATCTTCCCATTGTTTGATGGGAAAAAATAAATACAGGCTAGGTTAGTGATTTTTCTCAACACATGCGTTTTAAAACTTGCAGTGAAATGATACAGCTTGTCTGCGGTTATCACTCTTGTACATGAAGCAGGTCTGCATCGTTAAAATTAAAATAGCCATATTTTCTGACTAATTATTCTGAAGTAACCATTTATCTTTTTTTTTCCTGCCAGTAACACTTTGTGTCTGTTTTACAAATGGGAAACAATGCTTAGAGAGAGCAAGTGATTTGGCCAAATTCAAGCAACTTGTATGAGTGAAGGCTTCATGTCTGGATCAACTGTTGTAGACCCTAACTACTCAGAGAGTCCTCTATCCCACGGTGCCCTACGTTCTCCCTGGGAAGAAAGGTTCTACCTCCGATTTCAGACAGATCTGAAAGCAGAAACTGCGTATGGAGAACTTACTTATGGTCACAGCTTAGAACCAGATGAGTGTTGTCTCCTACCGTCTTGCTACTGGGAATGATGACAAACAGGGACATATTAAAGCCTTAGTGAGACCTAAGAACCAAAGGACAACTTCTGGTTGTCCTCTTCAAAGGAGCCAGCAGAAAGACTATGTGGCTTGTCTGAAACCCTTGTGGAAGTGGAGAGATTATAGCTCGTCATGAAGCAGTAGTACGAAGTTACATTCATGTCCCTGCCAACGGTTGTAGAGGTATAGTCACTCTGTATGAGCCTAGCCACTACAGGTAGGAGCAGATGGCACATGATGAATGTGGGGAGTAGGGAAAGTGCCCAGATTCTAAGAGCAGTTCGCATTCTTCATCATGGCAGTGAGCAGTCACTGTGTATACAGGGGAGCATGGGGTGGGGACCTCCTGCTCTTGGTGGCAGAGGTGAGGAGATAAAACATTAGCAAATATGACTTTGTTCCCCCTTCTCTGCCCTGCCCTGGGTGGTACCTCTTGCAGTTTTTGATCTTCATGGGTCATGGACAGTAGCACAGTACTGTTGCGCACCACAGGGATCTCCTGCCAGAGGGAGCCACTGGAGGCCATGGAGAGGCGCTGGAGGTAGGAGTCCGAAGGCACCACTGCCTTTCGACGCTGCCGAGGGGAAGAGATTCCAGGTCCCTCGGCCAGACTATCCAGCCGCTGCTGGCTTTGGATCTCCTTGTTCAGAACAACATCACTGTACTCCTGATAGAGTAGCTGGGCTGTGGGTGAGGATTCATGGGAAGAGAAAATCCTGAGAAGACGAAATGAGTGGAAGCCCGCAGCCAGAAATTACCATCTATGGCTGACCTCCTGCAACCCTTTCTTCTGGACACCACCACTTGATTGCTGGCTGTCATGAGTCCCTCACCCAGTTTAGGCAGAGAGCACACCCGAGCCTAGAGACCTGTTTTAGATACTCACAGGAGTTGATGAGCTTCGAGCAACGTCTTGAAAAGCCTATACCCTCCTTTGGTTTCTTCTCCCTGTGGAGTAGGCAGGTTTTGGGGTGCCTGTTGACCATGAGACAGAAGACCCCCCCAAGTGACTTTAGGTGAAGAAATCTCTAACCCTCCATATGCATGCTGGGATGTCAGGACCAGAGGAACAGAGGCTTCAACCTGCCCCCATCTTGGATCTTTCTATTCAACTCCTCTCCCTTATCTCCAAGTGCAGAGAAGACCCTGAGGTCTTGGGGAGAACTTATAAATCCTGTGGGGCATGTCAAACGATAACCCCAGATATCATGAGAAGGACACTGTTTATAATCATATGCCCGAGGAGTACAGCTGACACAGACACACTGGGCAGAGCTGGTTAGGTCCAAACACCTCCCTTCCTGGCAGGCCTGGTGCCTTTCTCTTCCTCTCCTTACTTTCTGAAGATAGAGGCACCAGACATTCTGGATCCCAGTATCCTTATCCACTGAAGGCCTACTAAGGAAATCCGAGTGTCACAAATGAAGACCATACAGTTGAGCTTGTGAGGAGCCAGAGCAACTCACCGGAAAACAACAGAGTCTGAAGAGCCAGGAGGTCTTCCCGTGCCTGAGTTTCTTAAATCTGGAAAGGGAAACGGGTGACATAACAGGGGCATTTAGAGAAAGTAAGTGAAAGGATGAGCAGGAGTCACAGCTGAGCAGAGGCAAGACAGCTCTAGCAGAACCTGGAAGAGAAGACAACACTAAAGCCAGAGGTATTCCAGAGTCCTGAACCCTGTGTCTCTGGCCCTCAGGTTGGGATGGAAGACTGATATCAGCCATGCCCCCCCAGCCTTCAGGCAAGATGGGGAATGCGCCAAGAAAGGGTGCCTTAAGTTCGTCAAGGCAGAGAGCAAGAAGACATAGCCATGGAGGGAGTCCGGCAACTTCAGAAAGAGGTGGACTCCTGGGGAAGCTAGTGATGGAAAGGCAGAAAGGGAGGAAGAACACCGCAATGGGATCACGGGGCCATGAGCTGTTTCTGAGTTGATGGTAAATGTGCAGCTGAGCGAGGCTGCAGAGAGGAAAGTAGAGACCCTGGAGATGGACAAACTAGAAGAAAACCTTCGCCTAACAAAGAACTTTCTGCACTCTCTGCTCCCCACTTACCTGAAGCGCTCTCAGGCAAAAGAGAAGGTCTCCGCAGACCTTGCCGGTTCCAGCTCTTGTGTTTGTTGGATGCCTGGCCGACAGCCAGTTCACTGCCACCCTCTGTCCTCACTGGGTCCTGCCTGCCAGGACAGCTGGATGTCTTCTCCAGTTGGTGGTGGATGGGTTTTTCTGACTGTTTTCTTGGTCCCAAAGATGACCTCCGTGTGTCGTTGTATCTCTCCTGAGGGCCTGATCTTCTAAACGATCCTCTCACTGGGGACTCAGACTCTTCAGTGAGCCCTAACTCATCCTTACTGGCAGGTCTCTGAAGTTCTGGGATCCAGGGGGTGGTAGGGGAAGAGGGACTTAGAAGGTTTGTCATATTGCTGAAAGCCAGGCCAGGTGACACTTCATTGTTACTCCTATTGGTGGCAGCCAAAGAGTCTGTTGATCTGCCAGTGGCCGGGGGCCAGGAGGTCCGTCCAACAGAAAGAGTAGAAGCTGTCCAGTCTTGGCCAGTGGGCCTTGGTTTGGCCTGACCCCCTGGATGTCTAACTCCCCCCTGGATACTCCTGCTTCTTTCCCTGGACTTGGGGGGTAAGGGAGGTGGTTCCGAGGGAGGAACTGGGGGTAGAGGCCTGTACTTCTTGGTTACACTAGAGGGAGAGCTTGGAGAACGGCAGAGCTCAGGAGCATTGGGTGTTGGGGGTAATGGTTTGTTGTATCTCAGCCTGGGGGGGATGGAGGTCTGAGCATGGTGGGGGTCTTCTGGGGTGGATGGCAGAGGGCGACGCTGCCTTGCCACAACAGAGTCAGGAACTAAGGGAAATGGGCCTTTAGGAGATCCATGTAGCCCTGAACTTAGGGCCAAAGGAGGAGGATGACTATGTCGCTTCAGTGCGGGGGTTACAGCATGAAGATGGCGGTCTCTCTCCATGACGGAACTGTAGCTATGTCTCTTTTCTGGGGGAGGAGGGGGCAAAGTTTCATGTATCCTCATATCCATGGAGACAGTGGATAGAGAAGAAGCAGGGACAGGAGAGCCTGTGGCAAGGGCTGAGCTCTGTGGGGAACTCCACAGTTGACTGCCATGAGGATCGTTGGGTCCCTCTGAATTTGAAGCAAATTCTCTGGAGTCCTGTCTCACAGGAAAAAAAGCAGTAGAGGAATCTGAAAAGATGATACCATCCCTGCTTCTTCTGTCTCTCCTTGGGATCAGAGAGCCATAGATGGCAGATCTGGGGGGCCTCTGCGGAAGTTCCGAATGAGAAAAAGAAGACGACATTCCCACAGAGTCTGGAGTCTGTTCTGTCCTGTGAAACCCTGGGAACGAGTTACTTCTTAGATGTTGGTTGGCTCCAGTGTAGCTGCAGAGAGGGCTATGATGGTTGGCCTTGTCAGAGGTGGCACACGGGTCCTTAGTAGTTTTTGCAGGTAATGGAGGAGTCTCAAATGCCCCGCAATGAGGTGAAGTGTCAGTTGAGAGACAGGCTGCTAGGGTGTCCTTCCCAGGAAGGACAACCTGAGTGCTAACAGGTGACAAGGAGGCAGTGAGGGGGAAGACTTCAGTGGAACTGAAAGGGGCTGAATCTGGTGTCCTAGGAGTCACAGATACACTGGCAGAGACAACCTCAGTCCCCTGGATAGATACTCCCCCCTGCCTTAGCCTGACTTCTTCTTGCTGGCTGTTATGAGTCCTATCTTCAAGGGGTTCTTCAGTAGCAAAAGAAGCAGATGGAGAAATGGGTTGGTGAGACAATTCTATTGTCTCCAGTGCAGGAGTCAGAGCTTGGGGTATCAGTTCCTTAGGAACAGGATGCCTCTGAACTCCAGAACTAGCAGAGCAAGAGATGCCTGGAAACAATGAAACCGGTGAGAGACCCTCAGGAGCTACAGGATCCACTAGGGGACAACACTTGTCATCTTCTGTTCTCCTCCCTTCCACCACTGCCTGCCCACCCCTTCCCCCACTCCCTCGCTCCCCATCACCTGGGTCTGGGATCTCCTCCTGCTGCTCCACTGGCATCACTTTTCCTGCGTCACCAGGCTCTGCCTCCTTTCCACTTATGTTCTCTGACTGCACTACTAACCTTGGATCCTCTGCAAACTGCACATTTGCCCTCCTCTCTTCCACCTCTCTTAATTCCCTGTCCTGTCCCTCCCCCTCTGAATCCCTATGACCCTGAACCTTCCTGTCCCAGACCTCTTGACCACACTCACAGTAATCCAGAACCCCCAACTCCTCACTGAGCCCCTCACTTTCCCTTTGTGCTCCAAGCATTATATGGTTTTGGTCCTTATCCTGTTTCTGTTCATCCTCATTGCCATTAACCTCCTCTCCCTCCTCTACCTGCTCCCCCAGAAGACCATCAGAACAAACATCTTCCCTCAGAGTTCCTTCCTCCTGAATTTCTACTTCTTGTCCTTCCTGTTCCTCCAGTCCCTGGGCCTCCAGAGGTTGGAGGAGGCCTTCTTGCCCTTGCTTTTCTTGTGTGTCCTTCAGCTGCAGCTGTTTCCCCTGGCTCAGCAGTTCACTTCCGCCCCCCTCAGACTGGTCAGTTTCCCCAGGGTGCTTTCTGCAGGAAGGCCAAGATTCTCTAGCATTAGAGGTGTCTGGAGGGGTTTCTTCCTCTTCTTTTGCTGTGCTAACCGACAATGTCAAAGACATGAGTTCTGGCTGCAGCTCTGCCTCCACTCTGCTATCTAGCTGGCTGGATTTGTCTAGCCATTCTTCCTGAACACCACAGGCCAAGAGCTCAGGGACAGCTATTGTTCTCGACAGTCTGTCTTGAAGGCTCTGGGATACTGCTTCCTGCAGGTCTGGAGTGTCACAGGCCTCAGCCACAAGGATTTCCTGGTTGCTCTCCACATCTGAAGAAACTTCCTTTAAGAAAAATCCCACACTATCAGGTGTATGGTCGCTCATGTCCCTTAAGTCTTTTGGCTGGTTCATCAAAAGTCTGTGTCCATCCGCCCACTTGTAGGATGGGTCTTGGCCTTCTTGAGCTTCAGGCTCCAAGGAAGGGATCTGACTGCTCCTCATGATAGCTTCAGGGACAGTTTTAAAGTCTTCTATGGCAGGGCTGGGTGTAGATGCTCCATGCTCAGGCTCCTCAGCCTCCATCAGGGCCAGATCCTAAAGAAGAATAAAAAAACAAAAGTTTCCAATGCCTCGTCTGTGTCTGTGTCCAAAGGGAGAGATCATGAAGAAGATGAATGGGAAACTTCTTTGGTTTGATTCAGGACCATTCACCAAGACAGGTATTCAACAAAATAAGCACTAGCCTTTATATGTCTTGTTTAATTTTATTTATTTTTAAATTAAGCTATAATTTCTTTTTTCTTTTTTAAAAAATTTTAATACTATTTTTATTTGAACATTAGCTATATGCACATGCAGGGCCCACAGAGCCCAAAAGAGGGCACTAGATCCCCTGGAACTGGAGTTAAAGGTGATTCTGAGCCATTAATATGTGTGCTAAGAACTGAACCCTGGTCCTCGGAAAGAGTAGTAAGTGTTCTTAACTGTTAACCATCTCTGTAGTTCCCGAGGGACTGAGGAGATGGTTCAGTTGGTAAGTGTAATAAAGATTTACCTAGAGGGAATGGGAAGATGGCTCAGCTGGCATACAAATATAAGGACCCTAGCATACACATAAAAATGCAGGGAGCAGTAATGTGTGACTATCACCCTAACATGTGGAGGGGTGGTCAGGGATAGTGGATCTCTGGAGCTTCTTGGTCAGCCAGTCCACTCAATCAATGAGTACCAGTTCAGTGAGAGCTTCTCTCAAAAGATAAGATGGAGAAGAGTCTTCAAGGAAGGTATGTGGCATCAACTTCTGACCTCCACAACACAACGCATACACACAATTTACCTAGTGACCCTTTTAAGTGTAGGGCAATCGGCAGTGACCAAGACAAAGCTCCTGGTGGATCTTGTAGTCTTGTGGGAAAAACTGATTACAAACAATTCAATTAGCATTAAAGACCATTGTCAAAGAGTTCCAGGAACTGCCAGTGGTCATTGCCCTCTAAATTCAATCATGCCATTGTCTAGTCCTCCCTGTCAACTCTCCGGACTCTCGGTGTGACTCAGCCTGGAATAACTACCAGCCATGATGGCTGACACACCCTACATCTAACAGCCCAGAGAAGCAGTGTCAAGAGAGCAACCTCGCTCCCGAGCTGCCACCACAGGATTAAAGCAGGTCAAGCTACTGTAGCCAACGTGCAACACATGAGTCCTTTCCACAACGTCTGAATTTTACTCATCTTTCTATTTTTATAGTGTCTAGCAGCACTTTATAGCTAATGAGCAATTTTATTTTCAATTATAGAGACAGCTGCTGGAAAAGGGAAAGAGAACCCTACTTACTCTGTTCAACTTGAAAAGCTGTGCTACCTTCATTATGATACTGTCCTTCTCCCTAACACCAGGTTACCCGCCCTCACTATGTCCAACATCGTGACCTTCTACCCTATCTTCCCCATTCCAAAAGAAAACCTCATAGTCTATTTTGCAAAAAGTTCAGAAGACAATGGAGAGATGCCACATCAATTTATTGCAATTCAAAAGCAGCCTGCACGACCACTCTCCATCCTGCCTGTTTCCTCCAGGCCTGCATGCCATGGGCTATCATCTCCTTAGCCATTCTAGCAGTGTCTAAGCAGTCCAGGCACCCTCAACTTCTATCTCAAATGACTTCTGCCTGTGTGCCCTTCATAGCCTCACATCCCTCCAGCTCCACCCAGTTTCCATAGATGCCGTTCTGCCAGTATCCCCCACTTTTGGTGGTGGTTGTGACTCACGTCACAAGAACTTTCCTTCTTGGTATTTATGCCAGCATGCTGTCAGGACTTAGGCTTCAGGTTTCTAATTTTTCTAATTCCTCAGATGGGTTAAATGACATTTCTATTTCATGGAATTAAAAATTATAACTCACTTGACTTCTCCCTTTCACTGAAACTTACACCATTTCAATTGTATAATTAAGTGATCTGATTTAACCTCAGTTTCCACCAGCCAATGACAAGCGGCATGAGACAGACTTTGTTCAATTGCCCACATCTAGCACAACAGTAGGCCCATAGTAAGTGCTCAATAAATATTTTACACATACACAATAAATCTCGTTTCCCTCCTGGTCAAGAGTTTTCATATCAGGCTCATACAGCTTTGTGCCTGGAGCACAGCCTAGCCCCAGACTCCGCACACACAGTTCATTTTCCACACAAAATACCACTTGTGGTTTAAATTCTTTGGTATCTTCTGACTAGCCTTGACAGTAATCCCAAAAATTCAGCAAAGACCATACACACTATACAATTTAGCCTCTGCCTTCCTTTTTTTCAGCACCTGCCTCTACCCTCAGCTCTCAACCCCTTTTCTCTCAGCAACAGTCTTCATATGTTACAGTCCCTCTGCTGGAGTTGGGTCCCAGAGTGCTCTCTGCTTCTCCTCAAACACTTGGAACTTGTCTAGCATTTTGGGCTGCATCAGGGTCTCCATGAGGGCACATCCTCTACCATGTTAACTGTGCAGTCCCTTCTACCTAAAGTTTTATAGTCCTGGGGAAAGATGTACAGTAAAAGTGTGCTTCACTTTTGCCTTTTTTGATGCTTTGCTAGTTTTTAAGTCAACTGTAGAAATCACTTCATCTATTTAAATTTCCTTTTCCTTATATATAAGAGATGGGAAAAATTGCTTCCTCCACAGTTCTAATGAAATTAACCAATACAACACAAAAAAGCTCACTGTTACCTTTAAAAAGTCATAGAAACTGCAGGCAGTAGTGCTCTGAGACATGGAATGTGTGCAGGAAAGAAAGAGAAGGTTAGAAGCTGCAGAGGCCTTTCTAGAAACACAAGACTCTGCTCAGTGTGCAGATAGTAAAACTCAGGCTCAAAGATTCCATTTCCTAAGCAAATGCTACAAATGAACCTGGGATGAAGACTCTTGATGTGAGTCTACTGTAAGCACCCAGTCATCCAGCCACAATACAAGAGAGGACCCTATGAGTTCCTGGGCCCCTCGGTATCCAGCTGTGTACCTTTCTGGTCGACTCCAGATTTAACGTGGAAACCTACCGATGAAACTGCCTTCTGTTGTCATGCAGAGTGGCTATGTACACATACACACACGCACACACACACCGTGGCGCGCGCACACACACATGCACGTACGCACACATACATACACACACCCACACACGTGCGCACACGCACACACCCACCCCAGTGACTGACCTATCCTTGCAGTCTCTATGCAATAGAATCTGACATAACCAAACAGGGAGGTCCCTAGGCACCTTGCAGATGTAGTATGTGACAAGTTCCTGGTCACCTCACAGGTGCAGATATTATCTATATAGGGCAAGTCGACATGATTACCATAAACGCACCTCGACTGAAGGATTTCTATGTCCTTTTCCAGCTAACTGGCAGTGTGTGAGCTGCTCTAACTAGTCCTTAAGCATAAAATATACAAATGATGTATAATGTGATCGTATTCTCTTAGCCACATGTTAAATAACACATTTGTTCCCTGACACCTTCTGGAACTTGCTCCTACCTGCCTCAGAAAACTATGCAACAAACCTGTTATCTCTCCTCACCAGCATCTGTATCATCCGGGTCCCTACCTCCCAACATCATCATATCATAAAAAAAGAGACTGCCTGGATTTATAAATGAGTTCCTACCATAGGCACACTTCATCCACATATACTATGTTCTATGTGGATATTTTCAGTTCTGATCTAAGACTCAATGAATGTATGTCTCTGCAATCTCACAACTGTGTCTTTATCTTTTCAGAAACATGGTAGTTGCCAGGCGCTGGTGGTGTGCACCTTTAATTCCAGTACCCCGGAGGCAGAGGCAGGTAGATCTCTGTTAGTTGGAGGCCAACCTGGTCTACAGAGCAAGTACTGGGACAGCAAGGGCTACAAAGAGAAGCCCTCTCGAAAATACCCCTCCCCCAAGGAAAAGAAAGAGAAAGAGAAGAAAGGAAAGAATTATGGGACTCTCCTATTTATACACCATTCATCCCAAAGGTAGCACATACCCTCAGTTCCTATGGTTAATTCTACCTTAATAACCCTACACAAACAAGCATGACCCGGCTAGAATGAGGAGAAAGCTAAAGGACATCTGTAAAACATGGTCTTACTCATATAAAGGCATTAGAATTAGAATGGAATTTTTTTTGAGCTACCCGTTCCGTTAAGAGTTGAAACATCCCCATATCCTTCTCATCTGGGGTGACTAATCACTATTTATCTGCACACAGGCAGAGACAGGGCAGAGCATCCCAGGGAACTGGCTTCTCTCCAGACCAGAGACATTTCGCATCTTCAAGACCCCATGGTGTGGACTTTTTAGAAGGCAGAGCTCTGAGTCACCCTATTAACAGTATAGAACCCAGCAGAACTCCACTGTCTCCCCCACACACCGCTCTCCAACACCTCAGCTCTTGCCCACGTCTAATCACCAGGTATAAAATGATTTCAAAGATAATTGCGTCTGCATTTAAAATGGCAGCTACACTTCTGCTTACAGTAGGAAAACAAATCTCCCACCTTCAATCCAAAAGATCACCTCTTATTTTCGCTAATACAATCACTACAGAGATGGGTAACTTCATTCAGTGTTTGGCATTACTGCCCTCAATATTCCAAAGACACCAACATAAGCATAGCACAACACCATTGCTAAGACCTGTCTGCCCAACCCAGTGAAGAATGGAATACACATTTTTTATCTACTCTGTAATGTCTTACACACCATCGATGGCCTCAGAGGACAGATGGTCTTATATAAGAACATTCTATGTGGGGATGCTTAAGTCCTCAGGCCTACCTGTGGCCATGGGGCCACCCACTCAGGTAAGGTATGACTTGTTTATTGACATTGTGTCTGTGTGCTTTACAGGCACTCTGAGTGGCCAGCTGACTCTGCACACACTGCAAGCAGGGAGACCTGTCCATCCCCTGTTTGTTTCTATACCATTCGGTTTAACATACCATCCCATGAGAGATCCCATTTCTGCCCACAACACAGTAAGTGACTGTTCCAGACACCACAAATGACGTCTTCTTGTCTATCCCCCAAAACAGACAAGTGCATAACGTGACCACAGACAACCTCAGACAAATCACATTATAGGCAGCCATACCCTCTAGGGAGCCCTGATTTATCAAAACCTTTTTGCCATATCTGGAATTTCTGTATTCTTTTGAAAAGAGGGATCCGTTTACAATCCTTCCGACTTCTTCCTCTTTTACCACAGTCTTAGAATTTATACCTCGGTCCCCTGCCCAGCTCTTCCCCTCCTCCCCCACGTCCTTTCAATGTTCTCGGTTTCAGTCCTAAGCCTGAGGACTGGTTAACAAATGATGACTGTTTTGATAGAGCCTGGAGCTTCCATACCCCAGGAGTAGATAAAGCAGAAGTCTGGGAAGAGGCCACACTGGGGGTTGTTTCTCTGGGACTTGGAGCTTTTGAAGTAAAGCAGGGAGCACAGTGGGGGAGCAAGGGAGGAAGGAAGCTGAAAGGAAAACCACCCTCTCGCCCTCCACTGTTTGGTGTGCCCTTCCCCCTCAGTCTGACCCAGTGCTGGCCAGAGTTCACTGCTAGGCCGACAGGAGGACAAGACGGTCCTGGGAACCCAAGATCCAGGAGGGGCGGGGGAGGACTGAGACTTGAAAACTGAGGCCCCACGAAGAATTCTCCCGGGCCAGTTCTGCTAAAAGGCGTTTATAAAGATGCTCAGAATTAAGGACTCTGAAAATGGGCTCCTGCACCCGCAATCTGACTGGCTGCACTACACAGCTCTCTCACACATTTCTGAGAACTTTGTTGTACTGAGGCCAACAAGAAGTTCCCTATAGACAGGTAAATAGGGGAGAGGCGACACAGAACAAGGATCCCTGTTACAGATCTCAGAGCCTCGGAGAGAGGTGTGTACACAGTCACAAGTACGTCCGCATGGAAATGCCGTGAAGAAAACGAAGCAAGGCCCAGGCCTGGTTACAAAAAAAAGAGAGAGAGACAAAAACACTCCCAGGTAAGGGACAGGCTAGAAATCGAAACTCAAGAATTCCTCATCATAGGAGTTCGCTTTCCCCAGGCCTCCGACTTGGTGGGTGGAAATAAAAAGTTCGGATTATTGGCCGGGGAACATTGCGGGGCAGGGTGCCCATTTCCAGGCGCAGACCTGGCTGGAAAGCAAACTTTTTCCAGAGGCCATTCCTTCCTGCTCCCTTCCTCTTCCCCACCAAGTACTCAGCCCCTCACTCGGAGCCCGGCCCACTAGCCCAGCCCCCCATTTCCGGAGCCTGCGCCCCGGGACCTGGCAGAGACGGGTCCCCGGGGAGGCCTAGTTCTCACTTCTTTCCCGCCCCTGGCTTACGACCGCGGGGCGCCAAGGCTACCT
>LOJH01023087.1:15505-28934 GCA_001685095.1 Ellobius talpinus | reverse complement strand
CTAGCTCTTATAGACCAGGCTGGCTTCGAACTCACAGAGATCTGCCTGCTTCTGCCTCCCTAGTGCTGGGATTAAAGTATTGTTATGTAGCATTTCATGAATATTGTTTGATAACTGCTGGTTTTATTTCTGAAAGATACCAAATAAATACTAAATGAAGAAATGAAATTCTCTGACCAAAGCAACTTAAGGAAGAAAAGAATTTATTTCAACTTATGTATCCAGGTTATGGTTCATCATTAGGGAAAGTCAGAGCAGAAACTTAAGCAGCAACATCAAACAAAAATCACACTGCTTTTTACTTGATTGCTGGCTCATTATTAGCTAGCTTTCTTATGCAGTGAGGACCACCTCCCCAAGAAATGGAGCCACCCACAGTGGGCTGTGTTTTCCTACATCAATTAATGATCAAGATAATCCCTCACAAAATGCTCACAGGCCATTCTGATTGGTGAAATTTCTTTTTTTATTATTTTTATATATTTATTTTTAAAATTTCATTTTACATTCCAATCCCAGTTCTCCCTCCCACTCCTCTATCTTCACCCACCTTACATTCCCCCCAGCCCACTCCTCATCCACCCCTCCCAAAAGTTAAGACCTCCCATGGGGAGTCAACAAAGTCTGGCCATTGAATTGAGGCAGGACCAGGGCCCTCCTCTCCGCATTAAGGCTGAGCATGGCATCTCACCATAGGGAGTGGGTTTCAACAAACTAGCTCATGCAGTAGAGTTAGATCCTGGTCCTACTACTGGTGGCCCCTCAGATAGATGAAGCTATACAACTTTCTCCTACATGCAGAGGGCCTAATTCAGCACCATGGAGGCTCCACAGTAGTCAGTCTAAAGTTCATGAGTTCCTACAAACTTGTTTCAGCTGTCTCTTTAGATTTCCCCTTTGTGATCTTGAGCTCATATTCCCACCTCTTTCTCTTTGACTGGATTCCCAGAGCTTAGCCTGGTGCTTGAGTGTGGATCTCTGCACCTGCTTCCATCAATGACTGGATGAAGGCTCTATGATGACAGTTGGGTTAGTCACCAGTTTGATTATAGGGGAAGGCCAGTTCAGGCACCCTCTCCACTATTGCAAGGAATGTTATCTGGGGTCATCCTTGTGGGTTCCTGGAAATTTCTCTAGTACCAGGTTTCTCCCTTATCCCATGATGGCTTTTTCTATCATGAACCTGATAGAAGAGAAAATGGGAAGTAGCCTTGAATACATTAGCACAGGATACCACTTCCTAAATATAATGCCTGTAGCACAGACATTGGGAGCAATTATCAATACATGTGACCTCCTGAAACTGGAAAGCTTCTGTAAGGCTAAGGACATAGTAAATAAAACAAAACAGCAGCCTACAGAATCAGAAAACATCTTTGCCAACCTCACATCTGATAGAGGGCTGATCTCCAAAATACATAAAAACTCAAGAAACTTAACATTAAAATGCAAAATAATACAGGGGGATCAATTTATGTCTCTCTTAGTGTCTTCCTTGTTATCTAGCTTCTCTGGGGTTGTGAATTGTAGGTTGGTTAGGTGAAACAGACAAGATCTTCCAAGTAAATTGGGAGTATATAGGGAGGGCAAAAAGGGAGCAGGGGAGAGGGGAAGGGGAAGGGAAGGAGAATATGAGGGAGTAGGATGGTAGAGCTGCAGAAGGACAGAAAGGGAGAACAACGAAAGAGATATTTACTTAGAGGGAGCCATTATGGGCTTATCAAGAAACCTAGCACTAGCGAATTCCCCAAGAATTCACAAGGATGACACCAGCTAAGACTCTAAGCAGTAGTGGAAAGGACACCTGAACTGGCTTTCTCTTGTAAGCAGATCGGTGATGGCATCATAGAATCGTCTTACAGTGACTGATGGGAGCAGATGCAGAGATCCACAGCTAAGCACTGGGCTGAGCTTTGGGAGTCCAGTGGAAGAAAAGAAGGAGCAATAATAAGAGCAAAGGGGTCAAGACCATGATGAGAAAGTTCACAGAAACAGCTGCCCCGAGCTAGAGGGAGCTCTTTGATTCTGGACTGTCAGTTGGGGGAACCTGCATAGTACTGAAGTAGGCCCTCTGAATGTGGATGACAGTTGTGTGGCTTGGCCAGTTTGTGGGGCCACTGGCAGTGGAATCAAGATTTATCCCTAGTGTATTAATTGACTTTTTGGAGCCCGTTCCCTATGGAGGGATACCTTGCTCTGATTACCATTAATGAATAAAGGAACTGCAGAGCTATAGGGGAGTAGAGCTAGGTGGGGAAAACTAAACAGAATGCTGGGAGAAAAGAGGAGGAGTCAGAGGGAAGCCTATAGCCCAGCTGGAGCCAGACAGAACTTTAGCAAGTAAGCCACAGCCATGTGGTGATACACAGATTAATAGAAATGGGTTAAATTAATATGTAAGAGCTAATCAATATAGAAGCTAGAGCTAATGGGCCAAGCAGTGATTTAATTAATATAGTTTCTATGTGATTATTTTGGGGCTAAGTGGCCAGGAACTAACCAGCAGCCTGCTGCTACAACATTGCTCAGCCTATATACAAGGGAAGGGCCTTGGTCCTGCCTCAATGTGATGTGACAGATTTTGTCAACTCACCATGGGAGGCCTTACCCTCTCTGTGGAGTGGATAGGGATGCAGTGGGGAGAAAGTGGAGGGAGTGGAAGGAGGGGATGGAGGGGGAACTGGGATTGGTAGGTAAAATAAAAAGATTATTTTTAAAAATATAAAAAATACAAAAAATAATAATTCAATTAAAAATGGGGTACAGAGCTAAACAGAGAATTCTCAACAGAAGAACCTCAAATGACTGAAAGACATTTAAGGAACTGCTCATCATCATTAATCATCAGGGAAATGCAAATCAAAATGACTCTCAGATGCCATTTTACATTCTACATAAGTACAACTTATGCTGGAGAGGACTGGGATAAGGGGAACACTCCTCCACTGCTGGTGGGAGTGAAAACTTGTACAGCCACTTTGGAAATCAGTATGGTGGTTTCCTAGAAAATTGGGAATTAAGACCCAATGATACTCCTCTTTGGCATATTCCCAAAGGATACAAGGACATTTGCTCAACAACATTCAAAGCAGCATTATTTGTTTTTATTTTTTATTGATTTTTATTGAGCTTTACATTTTTCTCTGCCTCCCTCCTTGCCTCTTCCCTTCCCTACAACCCTCTTCCAAGGTCTCAAAGCAGCATTATTTGTAACAGCCAGGACATGGAAACAACCTAGATGCCCCTCAGCTGAAGAATGGGTGAGGAAAATGTGCCATATTTACACAATGGAGTATTACTCAGCAGTAAAAAACAATGACATCATGGAATTTTCAGGCAAATGGACAGACTAGAAAAAAACACCATCCTAAGTGAGGTAACCAGACTCAGAAAGACAAACATGGTATTTACTCACTCATAAGTGGATACTAGATGTAAAGTAAAGGAGAACTAGACAACTAATCACAGCTCTAGAGATGTTAGGTGGCAAGAATCCCTAAGAGGGATGCATGGATCACCCAGCAAAGGGGGATTTAGATGAGATCTTCTGGGTAAACTTGGAGTAAAGGGGGGAGATGGGGGATGAGAACATGAGGGATCAGGATGGTTTAGTTGGGTGAAGGACAGAACGGTGACATTTCTTAATGGAGACTTCCTTGTTAGGTTACTTTAGTCTGTGTCACAGAGACAGTTGAAGCTAACTAGGGCAATCAGCTTTTGATGTTTCTTACATTTAGTGAGAAGCTAACTGTCATTGTAGCTGTTACTATTTGAATGACATTTTATTTTCCTTTTCTTTCTCTATTCTAAGTTTTTTCTTTAATTTTATTTTTCTTTATACTTACATTATTTGTGATTTTTTGGTAAATTTGTGGTTTGATATCTGTACTAATTATTTTTTTCAGTTATGTGACAAAATATTTAAAAAAGAGTAACTTAAGAAAGAAAAAGCTTATTTGGCTCATGTTTTAGGGTATTTTCTAATAAGATGTCTGCAGCATGAGACAAGTTGTTATCCCACATCTACAGTCAGAAAGGGCTAGAGAAAAGGGGGTTACTTGGATTCAGCTTAATTTCTTATTTTTATTCAGTTTAGGACCCTGCGGCCCTTGAAAGAGTACCACAGACAACTGTAAGGTGTGTTTTCCTACCCCAGGCAAACCAATTTAGAAATTCGTAGAAGTGCCTGAATATGTGGTTACTAGATGATTCTGTATACCATCAAGTTGGTGACCAATATTAAAATTTGCAAGTTCACCTTTGTCAATTTAACACTACTCAAATACATCATTTTTAAAGTCATAGCTGGCTACCTTGGTTCTCACAGGTTGATAATCATCTTGTAATACGAAAGGCATTAAGTACACATCTATAATATCCCATAGTGCTAGCAGTTTGAAAGTATAAAATCCAAGTCTCTTTTGAGACTCATGAGCATTCCCTAAGAATGAGCTCCTACAAAATAAAAAAATTAATACACTCCAAATATGCAAAGATATGAGTAAACAATATCTTCTAATAGAGAGGAATGGAGACCTAGTAAGGTATGGTTGAACAAATGTAGGACCAAACACCAGGATGGTACACATCAATTATTTTAGCTCCATGTACAGCATCTGAAACTTGTGATGGAATTATCTGGATCCCCATAGGGGTTGGTAGCCCAGTTTCTCTCTTGGAGCTCTTCCTCCATGTTTGTAGCTCTCGTCAGCAGACATCTCCAATATCATGGGGGGTCTTCACTGCAACTAGATTTTTTTTCCTTTGCAGTTTCATAGCTGCTTCTTGGGAATTTTTGTAGGAACGTTGACCCTATCACCCATTTTCTGAACCCGGTAGGTCTCTGTAACCTTAATATCAGTCAACTATAATGCTTTTGAACTACAATGACCATCATGGCATTCATCAGTGGCTTACATACCTTGTTGATAACCAACAGTTCCCTAATTGGACATAAACCTCCCAGTAAGAGGGAAACCATGACTGGTACTAGTAATCTATCTAACTAATCAGATCTAGTGATGTCACATATCTCGGAGGAGAACTTAACACTATCAATTTAAAAAACTAACATAACCCCTAACTTCACTCTAAATGTTTGTTCTTATAGCCACAGATAAATGTAGTTTTCACCACTCAACAATGAAATTTCTCTTGGCAACAGGAAGAAACCATTACAGAAAACCACAACCCATCTAAATGGAGAGTTGTAGAGCTTGGTCCCCATACAAACATACACATAACAACTCCTGTACCTAAGGCTTAGGTAAAATTGTGGAAAGGATGGTGGTGGAAATATGGTAAGAGCCAGAGGTTCAGAGAGCTTGCTGTGAGATTATATTTCCCAGGAATACCAGAAACTACAGTGATAAAGTTTCATCAACTTGACTACTTTCATGCTTTATTCAAGTCCATGGGAGGCCTATCCCTTCCTGAATTGAAAGAGCAGGAGTGGATGGGAAGGGGCTAGATGGGAAAGGTGAGAACAGGAAGATAGAAGGAAGGGGAAACTGTGGTTGGTATGTGAAATAAATGAAAAGATATTTAAATTAAAAAATAGGACGGCAGAGATGGCTCAGAGGTTAAGAGCACAGGCTGCTTTTCCAAAGGTCCTGAGTTCAATTCCTAGCAACCACATGATGGCTCCCAAGCATCTGTATTGAGATCTGGTGCTCTATTCTGGTGTGCAATCATACATGGAGGCAGAACACTGTATACATATTAAATGAATACATTTAGAAAAAGAATTAAAAATGAAACAATAGTGCAATGTAAAAAAAAAGAACTAACAAGGGCAACAGACTTTCAAAAGTGGAAGGGGAAGGCCGAAAGGCTTCAACACTCCACAAAGTACAGAAGATTGCTGAGAGTGAGAGAAATATTCTTTTCTTAGAATAAGCACTCCAGTTGGTTATCGAATACCAAATGACCTGCTCTTAAAACACACGCACACAATTTACCATATACAGACTGAGCAGGTTATATATAAAAATATACACATACATACATGTAACAACAATTAATGTAAAAAGATGCCGTGAACTTAAAAGAGAGAAATATGGGATATACAGGAAAGTTTCAGGGAGGTAAGGGAAGGGGAAAATGATGTGATAGTAATATAATAATCAAAATAAAATGAACAAAAATGTAATTAAAAAATTCTGTGGATGAGTGTTCGACTGCACGCACATATGTGCTCGATGTGTGTGGATTGTTCCTTTAAAATTCAGAAGATGCCATAAGATCCATGATGGCTGAAGTTGCAGGTAGTTGTGAGCCGCCCTGTGGGTGCTTGAACTTGACGAGGGGTCTGCTGCTGGAACAGCAAGTGCTATTATCATCAAGCTATCTACCCAGCCCCATAAAATATTTTAATCGAAGTCTTTATTTTGTTGTAAAATTATTTAAATATAATTGCAAGAAACAATAGGTAAACATCACATGTAATAATTCCAGTTTTCTTCAACAATATCAATTTGTAACCATGTAGTACAATATCAACCTCAATATTGATACTGATACATTATACTTGTTCCATTTGAATGTTTCCTTTATTACTTGGGTGTGTGAGTATTTCATTTCATGCAGGTTTACCACTTTGTGTATCACCATTTCGCACATGAGGCTATTTTGTCTTCTGGAGAATCCCTCACATTGCTCTTTTAATCATACTGGGTTTAACTGTCTCTAGTATCTAACAAGTATTAGTTTCTTTCTTATTGCTACAATTTTGTCATCTCAAAAATTTTCTATAAGTGGATGATTTAATAGGTGTCATTAGGGGATAATCCTTTACCTTCTCCTTCACTTTATTCAGCATAATTCCCTTGGGATTCATTCATGTACCAGTGACTTGGTTCTTTTATTTGTGAGTTCTGGTTATCTGTGTGTGCAGGTTACAGCTCGATTGTTCACCCATCATCGTGGGTCTCTGTCCTGTTGTCAGTTGGTCTTATCTTTCAACATCCATGTATAGCAATGGTTCTAAACCTTCTTAATGCTGTGGCACTTTAAGACAGTTCCTCATTTTGTGGTGACCCCAACCACAAAATTACTTTTGTTGTTACTGCATAACTGTACTTTTGTTACTCTTATGAGTCATAATGCAAATATCTGTGTTTTCTGATGGTCATAGATGATCCCTGTGAAAGTGTCATTCATCTCCCAAAGGGGTTGTGACTCAGTTTGAGAACTGTTGATGTATAGGTTTTTGTGTAGACTTAAGTGCCAATGAATGCAATAATCAAGTTGTATAATAACCCTTGGGGAGATGGCTCAGTGGGTAAAGCACTTGCTGAATAAGAGTGAGGAACTGGTTTCAAATCTCCAGGACTCATGTAGAGTTGGGTGAAATAGCACACGACTCTAACCCCAGCTTTCCTATGTGGAGATGGGAGGTGAAGACAGGAGACTTCCCTAAAGCTCATGGACTGCCTGGCCTCCTGTATGATGTGACATGTCAATGTCTCTGTCTCAAATAAGGTGGAAGGCATAGCTCAGGATCCTGTATTGTGCATCTCTCTGACAGTCCCCACTACATGACCAGCGATATAAGAACTGCTGCTTTCTTGAGCAATTATGATATTTTACATTTCTATTATTAATATAAGAGAAATTTTGCATTTGTTTTAAAGTTTCTAACGTTGCCTCTGACCCAATATTTTTAAACGTATTTTTATAGGTGTCACATTTTTTATTTGGAAACTGTGTTAACTAGCTATCCATCTTTGTCTTATACCTTATATTTAACATCTGATTTTAATATGTGACAACAGTCAGGTATTTTAAAATAGACTTAAGATAAAAAACTATTATTTTATTATGTTAAATTTTATAAGATTTTATACTAACAAAGAACAATAGAAAATATCTAGTAAAGAAAGACAAATCAAAAGTATGTCTTTATTCTGTAATAAAGGAAGCAGTGTATGTGAAAGTCTAACACAAGTTAAAAGAAAACATTGGTTTTTCAAGAAAAGGCTGGCAGAACCCTAAGTTTTTCAAGTAAAACTGACTTCTGTGAATTATTAAAAACTTAAATGGCATTGCTGAATAAAATGGTCTTTCAAGATTAACTTTTTTCAAAACTTGAAATTATTTTTACTTAGATTATGTATTTACTAAAGAAGCAAAAAAGCACAAAAGTCAAAAAATGCATAGCCCTGGTAGCATTCGTAAGAAATTGATTTCGACATGGTCACTACTTAGAGGTCTTAATGACAGGACTGTGTTGTTTTCATAGTAAAGTTCTTAGGAAAATGGGCAGAAATAGAGCTTGACGTTGGTGTGTTACTGACAGGTGTGTTAGGCACAGAGTCAAAGCATCTCATGGCGCTACTCCACCTGTGAAATTATACCATGGATTGCCTGGTTGGGGATTTAAAGCATCAAAGTTATCAGCATTTAGTAAACACCAATCATCTTGTAGTTACGAATGTAGTACCTGATGCAGCTCCCCCTAAACTAGACCATCCTGACTGAGTTTATGAAGGCTAGGGTTTAAATGTAAAAGAACTGTGTATAGGTCTTGGTTTAATATAGAAAGTCCAGGTACTAGCCAGAACTTTGCTTAGTAGTACTGAAAAAGGAATAAAGAAATGAGTTTGTTCCAGCAGAACCAGATTCAATCATCCAGCTATTGCGTACTGACAGGTAGAGGGTCATTAGCGCTTACTATTTCACCAGAGGAGAAAAAGAAACCATAAAATTAAAAGGAAAGGAATGCTTTTCTCCCTATTGTCTGCCAACACTTTATTGTAGATCATTTCCCTTGTAGTTTCTTCTGAAGATGAAGTCCTTGAGGGAGAAGCCATGTATTTCAGTATCAGCAGAGCATAGGGGACCAGCTGTGCATCATAATTTACAGAATTTTATTTTTTCATGAGGAAATCTTGACTTAAATTAGGTAGATTCTGTCTTGGCTTCACTTGATTATCTAGATTTACACAAGGGTTGGAGGAGCAATTTATGCAATTCAAAGATGCCAACTTGTCAGGGAGCAAATCAAGGTGATTTTCATGAAGCCAGTTTAACATAAGTGCTCTGAGCTTCCTCAAAGAATAATATACTCCTCGGCTTTGATTCCATCAGAAAAACGTGTGCACGAGATTATGATGAACAAGTACATGTTCCTCTTCCCATAATTAATGTGAGCATAGGTACCTACAGTGACACAAATCATTCCGATCTCAAGTTGATCTATTCAACTTTGTCCAAACCCCTTCCTATTTTGCACATTCTAAGAAGGAAACAAATGCGTATTACTATACATTCTTTATTGATAAGTTGTAGTCTTTTTGTTTTGTTTTGTAAAAGCAATAAACATTTTGACTTAAGTTTCAGGTCTAGCCTGAGAGGAAGAGCTTTGATACACACTTTTGGAATCTATGAAGGCTTCAAAATGAATCCAGGTTGAGAATTATATTTGTCTTTACTGTGTAGGTGAAACAATGTGCTAAGCATCCAGTCCAGTTTAAGAAGCTAAAACATGACAAGGATTTTAGTCAAGGCTAGTACTCAGAATATCTTTTAAAATACTAATTATACACCTAAACACCAGTTATGGTCATGATATTTTCAGAAACTTTCCCAAGAAAGAAGGGCTGGAAACTTACATGTACTTACACGCATCCCCTACCATTCAACACACACATAAACACACACACACACACAAACACCACACATACACACCTCATACCCTCATATATATGCCACACAAACCACATATATACTCCACACCACACACATATACATACTAATCATATACACACCATACATGCATACACCACACACATACCATATATACTGAAAATGAAAACACACATGCACACACACACAAAATCCCATCCCCCCAACATCATTCCATATACCACACACACATATACCACAGACACATATACAGAGTCCTTGGTATGCCCAGTTTGTCCTCAACAAGAATAGATAGTCCTCTGACACAGATTGGAACCAGATTATATAGACTGATTTAGAAACTAGTCTTAAAGAATGGAACAGAGAAAAATGTAGAGCTCAATAAAAATAAATAAAAAAAACACAGGAAAATAACACAAAAAAAGAATTATGTATTGCAAATTACTAGGTACAGTATATGGAATACTCTTCTATTTCTGTTTAGCTTTTGTCCTCTTTCTAGAATAAGGAGCTTTTCTGAAGTAGTATAATATAAAAATGTAGGTTGTTTGTGTGTGTGTGTGTGTTGTGTGTTTGTGGTTATGAGAGTATGTGTACACAGTCATACATGAGGAGGCCAAAGTAAAGGTCAGGCATCTTCCTCTATTGTTCTCAGCTATTTTTGGAGGGCAGAGTCTTGTGTGTGTATTGTTGAAAGTTTCATATGGTATGTTTTTGACCGTATTTTTTCTCCCTCAAATCCTCCCATATCCTTCCACCTCACTACCCACTTAACTTCAGGCTCTCTCACTCTGTCTCTGTCTATTTCTCTCTTTCTCTCTCAAAAACAAACAACAAAATCCCAATAAGACAAAGAAAAAAAATAACCAACCAGTGTTAGTGATCTAAACAGTGTCAATCCATTGGGGGAAAAAAATCCTAATTCTTCCTTTCTCAGCAGGTATCAATTGCAAATAACTTATATGTTGGGGTGGGCCTTTGGGCCCACTTTCCTTCTCCATGTTGTGGTTTCCTATGACTTGAATTCATGTACGTCTTGTGCATGCTATCACCGTCTTTCCTGTGACAGTGCACAGCACCAACTAGACAGTATGTGTTACCAAGTAAACCATCCTCCCACCCCAAGCATGGAGAATGGTATATTTTTCTGAGTCACTGGCTAAAGGAGTTCCACAGATAGACCCAATAAAATATTATGACCATTGCAAATGCTATTAATTACCCTCTCCAAGTTGATTCTAAGACCCTATTTCTGAAGACACCACTTATTCAAGCCATGAACATGAACTTGGAGGTAGGGTCTCTTGTTGATCCCTGACCTCATCAATCCATCTAGGTTGTTTGGCTCATGAGCTCCAAGGGGTCATAGCCTTATGTCATAGTCTCCTTATGACCAGCTCTGGAATTACAGCAAGTGTTCCCCTGCCTAGCTTTTATGTGGTTTCTGGGATACAATGCTTGCACGGTAAAGACTTTCCTGATAAAGTCATCTCTTCAACCTTGTAAGTTGATTTTTTAAAAAAAAATCATATGAATCACGCTCTGAGAAAAATGTTTCAGTGTTTATATGTTCCAAAGTCCTCATTGCCACCCTGTGACTCAAATCTAGGATTCTTATGTTACAGATGGGTGTGTTGACCTAATACATAGGGTCTAATTATTTATCCTGCTCATTGGAAGGCATGATATTGAGTCACATTTTGCCTTGTGTCTTCCCTTTCTCCAGGTTTATTTCATGCAAGGAACAGACTATACCATGGATAGGAAGTTAACAGGAAAGAGGAATAAAGTAGAAATGAAGACCTATGGAGCATTTTAGTCAACCGAGCACATGTCTACTCCGGCACACTCAGGAGTGTTTTGGTTCAATAACTAAAGTTCAAAGTAGGACCCAGAAGAGATTCTTTCAATAAAATTATTGTGTAATCAAGGGACGAAATGCTGAAAAAATGCAAAATCTGACAAAAGAGGGCAGAATATGAAACGAAACATTAATAAATGGACAGCAGCATGGGGGCGAGGGCTCTTCTCAGGAGTTATCCGGACTCCAGGGTAAACTCAACCAAGATTGATTCAACCAAGACGTATTTACTATTTATTTTATCACAAGGCATGCGCAAGACATTTCACATGTTCTATTTGTGTAATAGAGCTGCAAGCAAATTGTTTGGTTTTGAGATCATAAATGATAAGACAATATGGACTTCTTTACTTTAACATTAATTATACTGTTATAGAGAATTTTATCTAGTGAACTTTAAATAGGATTTTAAGTAGAGCAGATTATCCTTGATAATGAGGACAGACCTCATCTAATTAAGTCAAATTGAGGGATTACAAAGGAGAAATGACTCTCCACCATACTGCAGCACAGACACATTGCCTGACTTCTGGTCCTGAGATTCAAGAGTGTAGCAACAATGTTCAACACCTCTTTAGCCTGGGGCTTTTCCTACGTACTGCAGACTGCGAATCTCAAAGATTTGAGTAAATTTCTTGAAACAAATTTGTTTTTATATGTCTATATTCTCTTATTTCAGACAACCTTGACAAGTACTTATACTAAGTACTAGTATGCGGGGTGCTTGCAAGTTATAAATACTTAAATTCATTAAACTTCACTGACCATTTTGGATACAAGATGCTATATACATTATGCATATGCCATGTTGAGTATGTTAGTAAGCCTTATCCTGTGTCAATTCAATTTCATCACTTTTCTTACCTGAAAAATGAAGACTAATTACAATATAATGGTTCAGGGTGTTGTAAGAATGGACGTAAGATAACATGTCACACATGTAGCAGTTCTAAGAGACTCAAAACCTCATTAACTATTTTGCTAACTATAACACAACTCCAAAAGTATATTTGTTTTACAAATAATAAAGTTGAAGCTGAAACCTAAAATAATGTTGAGGACAGAAGGGCACTTTTGTGACTATGAAATCATGGCCACCTGGTGTCTTCCTTCCCTTGATTTTATTGACCTGTATATGGAATAGATGTGCTGAAATACTGAAGTTTGCATAAGAACTAGTTGAGAAGAGATGACAATTTACATGACATGGAAGAAAAGAGTTAGCAAAACCTGTCAATCTTACTAAAAATGAGCTAAGGCCTGGTTCACAAGTAAGCAAATCTCAATATACACACACCAAAACAGACTTTCAGCATCTACCAATGTTAGGTCAGGCATACTACTTCTTGAAAAGGTTTGAAATGTGATCATAAACCAAGGGTGGGCCAGTTTTTCTCATTTACTTGTATTTTTTAATAAACATTTGGTAGAACCTATGACCAGTGAAATACAGATACACACTGCTTTCATATATACAACTAATATTTAATTTCATACTTATATACTTATGAATATAACACCAACATGAATTATTAAGCTTAGGTAATGATTGATATTTAATTATCAGAATTGAAACTGCAATTTAGTTTGAACAAAATTGAGGGTAAAAATAAATCCTATCCAAAATGCATTCTGAGATATTGACAATGTAGAGCAAACATTGTTTTCTTAGTGAAACACATTTCAGGGTGAGTATATCTACCTAGTTTCTAGATACTGTAGGTCCCAATCCAGGGAAATGACATTACAAGCCTGCATAAACAGGATCCATTGATTTCCTAATATAGCTAGTATTTTGTATTGCTAACTTTGCTTACTTTATTATTGAGCAAGAAAAATAAAAAAAAATAAATGGTTGGCTGATCTTGACACACACACACACACACACACAGAGAGAGAGAGAGAGAGAGAGAGAGAGAG